>QRDG01000557.1:0-283530 GCA_012064385.1 Puccinellia tenuiflora | reverse complement strand
GGCCACGCCCTGCAGCTCCAGACGTCGTCTCACCCGGCGCCCGCTGCGGCGCTCTCCACGGCTACCACATCGACGGCCCCGCTGCGGTGTCCTCTGGACACCCTGTGGCGCCCGTGTCGCCTGTCGCCGTCCCGGACGTGATGGCGTCGCTGCCGCCGCCCTACCACTTCGAAACCACATCACCATCAAACTAACGCCGGATAACTATATTTTTTGGCGTGGCGCAGGTTTTGCCCTTGCTTCGGAGTCACTACCTCCTTGGCTATGTTGATGGCACACTCCCCTGCCCTCCCGCGCTTATCGACAGCGTGCCGGCCCGGTTGTCAACCCGGCGCACCGTGTTTGGACGGCGCAGGATCAGGCGAACCTCTCGTCGATCCAGGGGTCGCTCTCTCCGACGGTCGCTGCCATGATCGTCTTCGCCACGACTTCCTGTGAGGCCTGGACGATCCTCGAGTCCAGCTTCTCAGCACAGTCTCAGGCACGGGCTTCCTCCCTTCGTCGTCAGCTCGGCGAATGTGAGAAGCTGGATATGTCCGCCACGGATTACTACAACAAAGTCCGTGGCCTTGCTGACACCCTTGCTTCCATCGGCCAGCCCCTCTCCGACTCCGAGTTCAACTCCTACATCATCAACGGACTCGATGAGGAGTACGACGGGCTGGTTGAGATCGTGGAGGACCGTGCGACACCGATGCCGGCTCATGTTCTCTACGCCAAGCTGCTTCATACTGAGCAACGGGTCGAGTCTCGCCCCTCCCGTCGCAGCGGTGGCGGCCACTCCGAGCCGTCCGCCCACGCCGCCTACAAGGGAAAGCCCGCGTCGCAGGGCAAGTCCCCTGCGCCTCCGCCCTCGCCATCCGGTTCTTCCTCGCCGGGTCCTGGTGGTGGCCGCACTCCGGTTGTCTGCCAACTGTGTGGCAAAGAGCGGCATGTTGCTGCCAAGTGTCACCGTCGTTTTCAGCGCAGCTTCCTCGGTCTCGGCAACGACGGCAAAGACACTCGCAACAACGCCCGTCAGGCTGCCATGGCTGATCGCCCCGCCCCCTCCAGCTCGCAGGGGCACACCCAGTCGTACTCCGTTGACCCCTCCTGGTACATGGACACGGGGGCTACGGATCATCTGACGAATGAACTGGGCAAGCTCAACACTCGTGAGACCTACACCGGCTCCGACAAGGTTCACACGGCAAATGGGTCAGGTATGCACATCTCTCATATTGGTCAAGCATTTCTTCCCACTCACCATGTCAACAAAAATCTCCACCTTAAAGATGTCCTTAGAGTCCCATCCGTCACACGTAATCTGCTATCTGTTCATAAACTCACCTATGATAATCATGCTGTTTGTGAGTTTCACCCTTTTGATCTCTTTGTTAAGGACCGAACCACGAGGGACGTTCTTCTTAGTGGTCAACTCTGCCATGGCCTCTATCGTCTGGATCCGCCAGGAGGTGCTCAGGTGTTCAGTGGAGTTCGTGTCTCGCCGTCGCAGTGGCATGCTCGCCTTGGTCATCCAGCCACTCCCATTGTCCGTCATGTATTGAGTCGCCATGAGCTTCCTATCATGTCTAGTAATAAAGATTTAGCAGTGTGTGATGCCTGTCAACAGGGTAAGAGTCATCAGCTTCCTTTTTCGGAGTCTAGTCGAGAAGTTAAACATCCTCTAGAATTTGTGTTTTCAGATGTATGGGGTCCTGCACAAACCTCAGTTAGTGGTCACAAATATTATGTCAGTTTCATTGATGCTTACAGTCGCTTTACATGGCTTTATCTTCTTAAGCGCAAATCTGATGTGTTCGATGTTTTTATACAATTTCAAACTCATGTTGAGCGTCTTCTCAAGCATAAGATCCTCCATGTTCAGTCGGATTGGGGGGGTGAATATCGCAACCTCCATACTTTCTTTCAAAAGCTTGGCATTGTTCATCGCTTAGCATGTCCTCATACACATCAGCAAAATGGCTCGGCTGAACGTAAGCATCGGCATATAGTAGAAACTGGTCTTACCTTAATGGCACATGCATCTGTTCCCTTTCGATTTTGGAGTGATGCTTTCTCTACTGCCTGCTTCCTTATAAATCGTACTCCTACTCGTGTTCTTGACATGAAGACTCCCATTGAGCTTCTTTTACATGAGATTCCTGATTACACGTTTTTTAAGGTATTCGGGTGTGCGTGTTGGCCTCACTTGCGTCCATACAATAAACATAAGTTGGAGTATAGGTCCAAAAAGTGTGTTTTTCTTGGCTACAGCTCTCTTCATAAAGGATATAAGTGTCTTCATGTGCCTACAAATCGTGTATACATATCACGGGACGTTGTGTTTGATGAACACTCGTTTCCGTTCTCCGCACTGCCATCCAACACCACAGTGTCTCCCACCTTGCATACATCCTCCGTTCCTGCTGACCAATTTGTTGATGCTGCATATTCTCCTATTTTGTTGCCTAACCATGGTGCAGGAACTGGTCGAGGTGCGAGGTTAGAACTCTTGGACGATGATACTGTGCCTTCCTCGACGGATATTACCACTCCTGGTTCTGCGACTGTTGATTGCATGGCCCCTATTCATGGTCCTGATCAACGCCCTAGTCATTTGCAGCTTCATCACGTCGATCAAGACCTCTCCGTGCATGGCCTTGATGTGCGAGCCCGCCATGCAGATGCAGACGCGCAGACTCCAGTTGATCACGCGGTGCATGCACCACCCGAGCATGGCCTCGACCGGCGTGCACGCCATGCACCGCCACCGCCTCTCCACGTCGATCGCATGGCGTCCACGTCGCCCCTGCATGGCCTTGGGTCGCGTGCTCCCCATGCAGCGCCCGCTGCGGACGTCGATCGGGCGGCATCATCATCGCCGGAACCTGCCCCTCCGTCGCCATCTCCAAGCAACTCCTCGCCTGTGCAGCCGGTTATTCTTCCTGCGGCTCCTCCTGTGGTCTCTCGGCCGCACACTCGCAGTCGTAGCGGGATTTTTCGACCGCGGGAACGCACGGATGGTACTGTTGCATGGCTTGCTGCGTGTATGGCAGCTGCGATTGAGGACCCTCTTGCTGAACCGCGCAATTATCAAGCGGCCATGACTATTCCGCATTGGAGAAAAGCTATGGAGTTGGAGTATCAAGCTCTTATTCGTAATAAGACCTGGACACTTGTCAAGCCACCTCCTCGTGTTAATGTTATTGATTCTAAATGGGTCTTCAAAGTCAAAAGGCATTCTGATGGCTCTATTGAGCGCTATAAGGCGCGGTTGGTTGCTCGTGGATTTCGCCAACGCCATGGTTTGGACTATGATGATACATTCAGCCCTGTGGTCAAGCCTACAACCATCAGACTTTTGCTTTCTCTTGCTGTTACTCGAGGTTGGTCCCTTCGTCAGCTGGATGTCCAGAATGCATTCTTGCATGGTCTTCTTGAGGAAGAGGTATATATGAAGCAGCCCCCCGGTTTTGTTGATCCTAAGCATCCTGATCTCATTTGTCGCCTTACCAAAGCACTCTATGGTTTGAAGCAAGCTCCTCGTATGTGGCATGCTCGCCTTGCTACTGCTCTTCGTGCTCTTGGTTTTGTGCCCTCTACAGCTGATTCTTCATTATTTTTGCTCCAAAAGCCAGAGGTCACTATGTATTTTCTGGTTTATGTGGACGACATTATTCTTATCAGTTCTTCTGCTAAGGCTTCGGATGCTCTTATTGCTGCTCTGGGTGCTGATTTTGCTGTCAAGGATCTCGGTCGGCTTCACTTCTTCCTTGGAATTGAGGTTGTCACTCGTGATCGCTGTCTTATTTTGACACAGAAGAAGTACTCGTTGGACTTGCTCCGTCGGGCTGGCATGCTTAAATGCAAATCGACCACGACGCCCATGTCCTCTACTGATCGGATCACTGCCGTTGATGGTGAGCTTCTCTCCTCGGATGATGCCACGCAATATAGGAGTATTGTTGGTGGGTTACAGTATTTGACCATCACTCGTCCAGATATATCATTTGCTGTCAACAGAGTTTGTCAGTATCTTCATGCTCCACGAGACACACATTGGTCTGCCGTCAAGCGTATCTTGCGTTACATCAGCCTCACAGTGTCTCATGGTCTTCATATACGTCCGAGTCCTACGCCCATTCTTTCGGCTTACTCGGATGCTGATTGGGCAGGATGCCCAGATGATCGGCGATCAACGGGGGGTTTTGCTGTATTCTTTGGTTCCACCTTGATCGCCTGGAGTGCACGAAAGCAGTCTACCGTGTCACGTAGCAGTACTGAAGCAGAATATAAGGCTGTGGCTAATGCTACTGCTGAGCTCATTTGGGTCCAGTCTTTGCTTCGAGAGTTGGGAATTTCTCAAGTTCAACCTCCGGTTCTTTGGTGTGATAATATTGGTGCGATATATCTTTCAGCCAATCCAGTTTTCCATGCCAGAACTAAACATATCGAGGTTGACTTTCACTTTGTAAGGGAACGTGTTGCACAGAAGCTACTAAGAATCAAGTTCATCTCTTCACAGGATCAGCTTGCAGACATCTTCACAAAGCCGTTACCTCTACCACAGTTTGAGGCTTGTAGGCGCAATCTTACCCTTCTAGATTCTTTAGGAAGTGGCTAAGATTGAGGGAGGTTGTTAGACATTGTATAATTGTAGCTATGTGTAACATTGTATTGTACTTTGTACCCCATATAAATATAAGTGATAGGCCACCCCTAGAGGGTTGAGCCGGTTCCCAAACATACACGTTTTACAGGAATCGAGCGCGTCTGGACAGTGGTGGCCGGGGTGGATCGGGGGGACGGGGGAGGTGGGGGACGAGGGAGCGGCGAACCAGCAGCCGAAGAGCTGGTTCTCGAAGAAGCCCAGCAAGGGTGGGAACCGGTGGAACTCGCGGTAGCGGCGGGCGAAGGCGCGGCCGGTGAGGACGCCGCGCCAGCGCTTGCAGACGAGGGCGGCGCGGAAGAGGCACCCGGGGTCTTCCGGCGGGAGGCGGAGGAGGATGTCCTCTACGAGGTCGTCCATCAGCGCCGGCGCCGGCGGAGGCATCGTGGTCGCCGTCGGCGGTGGATGAGGCCGGCGAGGGTTTTGGGTTTGGGGAGAGAAGACGAGACGGCAATCGGCCTGCCGCTGCTTCAATCTCGGTGTACACGACGGTAGTCTGTGTGTACTGTCTAGAGTGTGAACCAATATTGGAATTGTCTAATTCTCATCGACTTAAATTTAACTAAATCTCCCTCAGTTGCCAGGCAGTTGCAAATCATGTGCGATTCTCAAATTAGAATAAATAACGACACAAAATTTAATAGCTATAGAGTAGATTGAGATTTAGTTAATTCTCAGTTAACTTAAAATTAACAAAACCGTATTACTTTTGTTTACAAAAAAACTGTATTACTTCTACAAGTTTGACTGAAAATGGTAATAAAATCAACATCTAAGATACCAACTGTATGTAATATGGAATCATGTTTCATGATGGTTAAAATAATATTGCTTTCATGTAAATATTGATGTTTTTCTATGTAAATGGTTAAATTTAAAAAATGCCCAGTGCTCATGTCCGTTTTTGCAATTCAAATTAATATGAAAATACTTCAATTTTTCTGATAAAAGGGACAACAATCAGTGTTCCACATATGTGGAAAGTTTTGTGATGAAATGATATCTATGGTGCTATGTGCGAAAAAACAAAACCAGTGCTCATAAAATGTTGAGCACTGGTTTTGTTTCTTTCGTACGGAGCATAAAAAATATCATTTCAGGGTGAAACTTTAACCTACTGCCTCTATTTTCATATATTTTTATAATTTTTCCATTTTTTAAATTTCAAAAAGGATAGTAGGACGTGAGCTCGAGAGTTAAAACGGAGCTCTCGTTAAAATTTATAAATTTTGACCTTGATTAGATCTAATACACAATATATTTTGAAATATAGGAGTTTTTTTTTCAAAATGGGAACTCAGTCCCAACCTCTGCATAGTGATGATGCACACAACCTCAATTAATCAAAGAAGCGTCAAGAGTATATAGTAATATATCGCAACCGCCAAAGTGGCTACATGTATCAACCAATGAAACCCAGAAAGATCAAATTTGCTAGACATGTTGAATCCGTCTAGTATGCTGCCAGCCATCCTGGTTGAAGATAGCCTGAACGACCATCATCAACCGAGTACATCCGGAATCCATAAGTTGTCGTTGCTCTGGTGGAAGCAGTAAGGACAACATATGGATCCAATAAAGCGCTCTGCGAACAACCTGCAAAAAATGGACACCTCCCACTTTGCTAAACATCATTGCGGCAATTCCAAATTTCCCAAACAAAAGAACAACGCCAATGAGTATACGAGCTTTAGTTGTCCTATTTACCCCATGAAGCCAGTTACCAAACATATTAGCAATACTAGTTGGTGGAGAGATATTAAAAGTAAAATGAATGAACCGCCAAATATGATGGGCAAAAGGACATGATATAAACAGATGTTCAACGGACTCATTCGACTGACAATAGACACATCGTTTACACCCAGCCCATTGCCTACGACCAAGATTATCTTTCTGTTAAAACAACTATCTTATATAGGAACTACATAAAGATTCTAATTTTTATAGGCACTTTTAGTTTCCAAGGATATTTACGTACGAAAGGTACATGCCCATTCATGAAATCAGCGTACATTGACTTATCAAGATCGTGCCTGCGCGATTGTGCAATGATGTATCGACAGGTGGTGGCATGATACATGTCTCACATATCTATAATTTTTTATTATTCCATGCTTATTTTATATCATTTCTACATGTTTCTACTAACTTATTATATCATTTAGGTAATTTTTCTGAACTAATCTATTAATAAGATGCCCAGTGCCAGTTCCTGTTTTCTGCTGTTTTTGTGTTTCAGGAAAGCCGTTAAAGAAATATTATCGAAACTGTACGAAAATTTACCGAGATTTTTTAGCAAACCAAACAAAGACGATGTCAAAAGGGGATCCACAACGGAGCACGAGGGCGAGGGGACGACCCCTAGGCGTGGGCCTGGATGACGCCCCGCTGTCTGGCCGCATGGGCCCTCCTAGCCTGCCCCTGAGTCGCATCTTCGCCTATAAATTTCCCCTTGACCTAAAACACAGGGGTCAGCCATTATTTTCCATGAAACATCTATAGAAGTCGCCGCCATCTCGAAAAACCTAATTTTGGGCTCCTGGAGTCCTGTTCTGGCACCCTGAAGGAGGGGGAAATCGTCACCGGGAGCCTCTTCATCACCATGATTGCCTTCGAGGTGGTACGTCATGAGTAGTTCATCCTTAGAGTACGGGTCCATAGCAGTAGCTAGATGGTTGTCTCTTCTCCTTTTGCTACCATACTGATGGTGGATATTGATAAGTTGGGTGGTGCCCCAAGCGAAGACGGAATTGTAGCTAGTAGCAGTTTTCCCTCGTTTTAACGAACCGAGGTTTATCGAACCAGTAGGACTTTGAAATCAACAACTAGGTGAATGTTGAAGATCTCTGGCGCTTAATCTTCAACAGACGTGGACCTGCACACACTCAACCAAAATACTTTGCCCCCAACGGCGGAAAGGTTGTCAATCTTTCCGGTCTCGCAGAAAACAAAGCGGTTAATTGTATGATGAAATAGATAAAATATGAAAAGTTGAGTCCAACTGCGTCTTTGTCTAAAAAGTCCACCGTGGGATCGCTATCCAGCCTGTCACCCAACGGTATTAAGTTGCAAGCAACAGACAATTGCATTAAGAAAAGTGCATGATGTAAGCAATACTAATATCAAAAGAGACATTAACACCGCTGTTTTACCCTTAGTAGCAACAGCACACCCTCGCTCTTAGACGTTTCTGTCACTCGTGCCCAGGAACAAAAGGGGGCATGAACCCACTATCTAGCATAAATACCCTCTCTTGTAGATACACACAATCACTTGGCCAAAGTAACTACGCACATCGGAGAGCATGCAAGAACATAAATTACTCATATAAGAATCATGCACAATCTGAACATAACTTCATAATCCATCGGATCCCAGCAAACACATCACATAGCATTACAATAATCGATCTTGATCATGTTAGGCAGCTCACAAGATCATAAGACATGAAGCACAAGAGAGAGAGACTACCAACTATACTGCCATGGACCCGTAGTCCAAGGTGAGACTACTCACAAATCATCCCGGAGGAAAGCATGGCGATGAAGAGCCCTCCGGGATCGATCTCCCCTCCGGCAGAGTGCCGGGATCAGCTTCAGATTGGACCCCGAACTAGGGTTCTTGGTGACGGCGCGTCGGGGTCGAGTTTCTGGAAAATAATGTCCGCCTTCACGTTTTTAGGTTTTTTGGCAATTTATAGGCATCAGAGGGAGACGAGGAGGTGGCCCACGGGCAGGGGCGGGTCCCCCCTAGGTCGCGGCAGCAGCCCGCGTGTGCCCTGTGGGTCGCCTTCGAGGCTGCCCTTCGGACTTCGTCTTCGTCATGGCGTAAAAATAATCTCCGTAAAATTTGGTCCAATTCCGAGAATATTTCCATAAGTAAATTTCTGAAACAAAAAGACAGCAAAAACAGGGAACTGGCACTGGGCATCTTGTCAATAGGTTAGTCCAACAAAATGCTTAAAAATGATATAAATGGCAGTAAAAACATGTGACAATATCACAAAACTAGCATGGATCACTCAAAAATTATAGATACGTCGGAGACGTATCAGCATCCCCAAGCTTAACTCCTACTCGTCCTCGAGTAGGTAAGTGATAACAAATAATTTTTGATGAGACATGCAACCAACACATTCTTGATCAAGATAGTAATGCAAATCAAAGATGTGAATGAAGAGATACAAAACAATTGTCTATAATTGATAGCAAGAAAGCAATGAATAAACAAGTTGAATCATCCAAGCAAAAACCTTTCATAAATAGTATGTCAAAGACATGAAAACAATGTGATCAACATATTTGAATAATTCACAAGGATAATAATTCCATGACAAAAGTGTTTGAGAATCAACACAAAGGAAGATGTAAGCATTAGCAAAGAGCTTCAACTTACAACGGCTTATCTTATAGATAAAGTCAATATAAAGATTCATGTTTAATCTCGATAATGTAATATGCTCAACGTTACCCATGTTCAATGCTAGATGTTTGCTTTTGTGGAGATAGAAGGAAAAAGGGAAAACTGACTCAACATTAAAAGTAAAAGAAAGGCCCTTCGCAGAGGGAAGCAGGGATTAGTCATGTGCTAGAGCTTTTTGGTTTTTAAAATAGAAGTAAAATGATTTTGAGGCATGCATGCTTTCGTCAACGACTTCACAACAGAGAAACTATCTAGTCCCTCATGACAAGCAAGGCTTTTTAGACTTGTGAGAGCAGCTGGTTCTTAGAAGAGCGAGTACGCTCCTCTTTCTCCTTGGTTTCACCATTGTCCAATGTTTGGGCTGATTTCTCAGATTTGCATTGCGTAGAGGAGAATTGGTTAGTTATATTTATATTTTGCTTAAGCTGCTTTCGGGTTGATTCAAGTGAAGACGTAATCCATCAACACCGGGTTGATTTGCATTGCGCAGAGGAGAAATGACCTCGCTTGTCACAAGTTATATCTAGCTCTCTACTGCTCCCTCATGAGCTTGAAAACAGAGGCACAAAAAAGGAGTATTTTGAATTTTTAAAGGTAGCACATGACAAATTTACTTGGAATGGTAGGAAATACCATGCATAGGTAGATATGGTGGACTCAGCTGACAAGAAAGTTTGGCTTTGGGGATTGGATGCACGAGTGAACCATACACTCAGTATGAATTTTTAGGCTTAGCAAAAAGTTATTTGAAGCAAACATCTATCAATAACCGGTAACAGAACAACATAAGACATCTACTGGTCATAACCATAAAAACTCTACACCGTCTCCCTTGTTGACCAAATACTTCTTTTGATGGAAAGATTAGCATTATGAATTAATAACTGTGAAAAACCACACAATTTCAAGCTTTCAACCATATTTCTTCACTAATCAATTCCACTCAAATAACCAGCAAGTTTAAGAATTCAACTTAACATCTCAAAACAATTGATAAGCATCAAGTATCCACACCATAATCTACAAAACTATGCAGGCTTTTCATTTTATTCTATCATCACACAAATAGCATTTTGTCGCATTGACAATTCAAGCAATTTTTCAACAACAACTCTGCAACAAATATAAGTGAAGAACAAGAGAGTTTACCTTAACCACTAGCAGCTCTAAACAAGATAAAAGCTAAAAGCGAGAGCTTACTAGAAAACAAGCAGTAACTAAGAATACTCAAAAAGATATAAGCGAAGCAAAGGAGTATTCAAACGAAAAAGCGGAGCGTGTCTCTCTCCCACACAAATAAAGTTAGGATCCAACAAAGATATGACCAGAAAACAAACAAACAAAACTAAAAGTAAAAAGATGCTCCAAGCATAGCACATAATATGTAAAGTGATAAAAACGAAGTTCAACGAAGACGACCTTATTATAGTCGATGAAGATGAGGGGATGCCTTGGGCATCCCCAAGCTTTGACTCTTGATAGTTCTTGATATTCAGAGGGGGTGCCATGGGGGCATCCCCAAGCTTGAGCTCTGATCCATCCTCGATTTCTTCATATTCCTCTCCTTTGAACTTAAAAACTCCATTCACACAAAACTTCTCATAATTTGATTAGAGGGTTAGTGCTCATAAATTAAAATGCACATGTGTTCAACTCATGACAAATTGCAAACAAACTTCATTTAACATTAGCTACTGTTTAGTAAGCCTCAATGTGGCGCTCCACCCCTAGAGTATCACATATGACGATGGTAAAGAGACAAATGCAAAATAAAAGCAGAATCTGTCAAAATCTGAACAGTCTGTAAAGATCGAATTTTTCGAGTCACTTCTGCAGCTCAACTAAAAAACTTAAAACTAACTAAAGATAGATAAAAGCATCAGAATTGCTGTAAAAAATTATCAGAAAAAGATAGTATTCTGGTGATTTTAGGATTTTCGTGCAACAGGCGCACAGAATCTGTTTTTGGACAGCAACACAATACCTCGCACTTTCAATACATTAGAGGCTAAACTTGGCACAAAAAACCAAAAGAAAAAGATACAATGAAGTTGCTACAGAGGTAATAACTTCATGACTCAAGAAAAAAAAAGCAAACTGAAAGTAAAAGATGGGTTGCCTCCCAACAAGCGCTTTTCTTTAACGCCTTTTAGCTAGGCGCAATGCCAAATATCAAGTTTTTTCGAAATCCATTGCAACTTTTCCTTCAATAAGCACTTCTTTCTCTTTGAGGGGAAAGGAGAACCTGCCCCTAATGGGAAAACGAAAACGTATACGGCCCTTTTTAACATCAATAAAAGCTCCCACGGAACGAAGGAAAGATCTTCCAAGAACAATATTAGCTTGAGCCTTTGACTCAAGAAACAAGAAATCAACCAAAGCAGTCTTATGTTTAAAAGTAACAAGGACTTCATTAACTCTTTTATAAATTTTTGAAGAGCTACCATCAGAATGAGAGTGACAAAAAGGGTAATCAAATAAGTCTCCAAAATTCATAGCATCGAAAACCATTTTAGGCATAGTTGACATCATAGAACCAATATCATAATAAGCAAGGAACCTTTGATCATTTATTTCAATAGGGATATATGGTTCTCAATCTCCATTTATTTCAAGGATTTGATAATCGTTAGAGCTCTCCTCTATTCCATTTAAATTTAGATTACATAAAATATTTTCTATTTTATCTAACGTACCATGTATTCCATTAGTTTTCTCATTGGTGGGAAAAACAACTAAGCTTTTTATAATTCTCAGGGATTCTAATTCATCAATTTCAAGAAAGTTTCCTCCAGTAATGACATCAAAAGCATGCTTACAGGCATCGGATAATCCATAGTAAAAGCATCTCAATAAAACACACATATCAAGCATAGGTTGGATATTTTTATGTAATTCTGAAATTCTATCCCAAGCATTTTTGAAACTCTCTCCACCCTTTTGTTTAAAGGTGAAAAATTCAGTCAAGAGAGGCATATCAAGAGTGGTAAAGCTAGACATAATGATAAAGCAAAATAACAAGACAGGAATAAAGACTACACTAATTTTTTTGGGTTTTAAATTTTGAAACAGGAAAATAAACTAAACGAGATATAAAGCAAGGAAGACAAAAATAAAGTAAAAAGATTGAGAGTATGAGACTCCCCTTGCTGTAGCTCCAAAGTCCCCGGCAAAGGCGCCAGAAAACTGCTTGATGGTGGATATTGATAAGTTGGGTGGTGCCCCAAGCGAAGGCGGAATTGTAGCTAGTAGCAGTTTTCCCTTGTTTTAACGAACCGAGGTTTATCGAACTAGTAGGACTTTGAAATCAACAACTAGGTGAATGTTGAAGATCTCTGGCGCTTAATCTTCAACAGACGTGGACCTGCACACACTCAACCAAAATACTTTGTCCCCAACGGCGGAAAGGTTGTCAATCTTTCCGGTCTCGCAGAAAACAAAGCGGTTAATTGTATGATGAAATAGATAAAATATGAAAAGTAACCAGAGGAATAATGATGATTAAAAGCAAGTAAATGAGATTGAAAACAATGTAAAAAGATGGACTGGTGGCACTCCTTAAGTGTTGGGTCTGTAAACATGGGTAAAAACTCTTGGTCTGACCTTCATTTGTTGAACCTGGTAATGGTGACTTTTACGCGATGGTACCTTTTTGAGGACATTGCTCGGAGTTTGCTCGGACTTTTCTTTGGGGTAAAAGTCCATGATCTAACCTCGGTGGTTAGATCCAACAATAGCAACGTAGTGCGTCATTACCTTCTTAGAGGTGTCGGTGTCGGAATACCTCTCATGTCACCCTTGGTTTCCATCATTGGTGGTTGATGTAGATATTCTGTTGTTTTCCTTGTTTCTTTTTATTAGTTTGGATGTGTGTATTTTCGATGTCTTCTTTACATTAATATTCCTTTTATAAAAACAATTCAGAAAAATCGCCATTTTCCCTCCTACACATACGACTGTCGATCCATCAAACGTCACAACATTTGCGACTGTCGATCCATCAAACATCACAACATTTGCGACTCTCCCGCATCTCAAACTCCACAATCAAGTGCATTTCTAGAAGGGCATTGGTTCCCAATGTATATACTTGTCAATCATCAACAAAGAGTTCATCATTATGATCATTTGCATTGTCCATTACATCTAGTTTTCTACGCGTTATCACCACGACTCTTCCTAGAGAGCAGTTTTACAAAGAGAGAAAACAAAAGAACATAGGAGCCGAGACAGAAAACGTGAGAATTACAACTTTCCTTTGGTCATCTATATGTTCGTCTCCTTCATAGAGGAATCATGACACAACCTTCAACGCACGTGCGCCGCCCGCCTTCGCTTTGATCAGGAACACAAAATCTGACCTGGCGTCAGTTGAAACCATGTTGGCTTTGACACAAGACCTCGTCGCTCTGTTCCATAGACACCTGGGCTTCGACCGACGCAGTTCATCCATACCTTACTCTAGCAGGATAACAATGTTGTTTTCGTGGCAGCCATCAACTAGGATATTCAGAATCTTGTTCTTCAATCAGTGGTTGTAGGGACGCCGTCGACTTAGTTACCAATTGCCTCAAGAGCATGGTCGCTCCAATTCGTTGTGATGGGTTGAACCTTGATGACACCGTGAGTGCCTCCTCGGCAATCAGGACCACCTTACCTACATGATATCTTGGCCTGCTATTGTTGTCGTCCTGGCTACGAAGAGTTGATTTTCAACACCTTGAAGACAAGATTCTTGGCAATATGGGGCCTGGGAGGGCAAGAAACTCAACGCCACCAGTAGAGAGGTGAGGGTCAAGGCGACTCTCGTCTCCATTGCAATCTACCGCCTCACACCACTTGATATTCCGGTCGAGGGTTTTCCAATCATAGTAAATGGAGGAGGGCATACCTTGGGCTGCTAGTGACACCATGTCTGGGCTAAAATGTAAAATAAGTTGGTATATGATCTGTTGACGTAAGGATTATGGAGGTTTAGGGATCCTTGACTTCCGTGGTGCTGCCATGCTCCGGTGGCTTGTGTACAAATGGATTGATGCTTCAACAGCTTGGAGGTGCATAGGCAACCTATGAAATCTACATGATAGAGATATCCTCGAGACAACCCCTCTTGTAACGGTTGGAATGATGAAAAAACATAATTTTTGAAATCCCTCTATATTGATGGTTTGCGTGCTGGATATTACCCACTCCATCTACCTCCTATCCGCTGAAAGTATCCCAATGTCAAAACAGATCTTGATAACAACACTTGGGTTAAGTCGATCAAAAACTCTGATGGCCTTGAGTTGGACAACTTTAGAAGTTTTTTGAACTTTGGGCCAAGATTCGGGACCTGGGGCTCGTGATTGGGACTTTGTAATATATCCAAATAAAATTGATGCCACAAGAGTAGTACCTGATTTAGATTTTCTAGGCATCTTGTTGTGGCGTAGAGGTTGTTGTAGTTCGAACCCTTCTTGTGGCTCTCTGTTATACTCTCTTCTTAATCAATGAAAATGCAAAACTTTTTACCCGTTTGAAAAAAGTTACTAACTGGAGTCGAGTATCGCCAACATTCTGCTCACCACTCGCCATTGTAGTTGGGGTTGGCGTTGGCGTTGCTTGCTCTAGGCCGATCCTCAAGCTGAGTTGGAGCAATTCTAAGATGCTACTTCTAAGTTGGGATTGGCATCCAATGCCCCATCTCGTCCAGCTCAAGAATGTTCTTTCTTACTACCATGGAAGCTAAAAGATAATATGACATGAAATTATCGTCAACATAACACAAGACTCGGGCACTTTGAGGGAACCAATATGACATGAAATTATTCCTTATCAAAAGTACAGCGCAACCACCAAGTTAGTATCTATTGTCTGCCATCATGAATCCCCAAAGTTATCAATACTAGTACATAACAAGTACTTGTCAACCATTATAATATATCAGAAGGTGCTGCCTCTTGGTTAATGATAGATTGCGGAATATTTGATTGATATTTTAGTGCGTACAATGAGCCAACCGTGGCTGAATATATAGTAGAAAATACTTGGGGGGCTAAGGAAATCTAGAAGAGATAGACTTGGATTACAACTCTTTAAACCCTAAACCTAAACCGTAATATACTCTAACACCCCCCCCCCCCGCCAGTCGGATCGGTAGTGACGCAAATAGCAGGAGCGTCGCGGATGGTCTGACTGGAGCAAAATCCGAAATCGTGAACTGGAGAGGGAGCCGAGGTGATAGCCCTTTGATCCCGATGTCGATGTAGCCGAGGGTGTGGGCACTGTAGTCGTGGTCGATGTTGCCGTGCGTGATGTAGTCGTAGTCACCGTTGAGGAAGTCGTTGATATTGTTGGTGTACTAAAGGGGAGGCGAACATGTTTGCCGGATTGATAGGCATTGTAGAGGGAAGAATCATGAGACAAACTAGAGCTAGGTATACAAAATTCTTGAAGCATAGATGATAGTGTAGTTTTGTCGGGATGTCCCAGTCGACAATGCCAGAGATCAACGATGGCGTGCAGGGCATGCGGAGTGGAGGAGGACGCGGTGTGGAGAGGGTATAGGTCACCCGAACTATTGTAGCAAGCCAGAACCATCCCGGTGTTCAGATCCTTCACAGATAAGCCAAAAGGGTCGAATTCCAAAGAGACTGAATTGTCAATAGTAAACTGACGAACAGAGATGAGATTTCTAATTAAGTATGGAGCAATGAGAATATTGCGCAAGAGAAAATTTTGAGTATGATTTGGAATAGAGGAGTGACCAGTGCATGTGATGGGTATAGAGGAGCCATCGCCGATGATAATGGATGAAAAATTAGAAGGAGAGAAAGATGACAGCAAATTCAAATTAGAAGACATATGCGAAGATGCACCTGAATCGAATATCCAATCCGTGCCTTGGTTATTGGGCGTGAAATTGTTCATGGCGGCGACGAAGGCGACTGATCCCAACTTGGTGTCGAAGACGCGGGCAGAGAGGCCAATGGGGCCGGGGCTGCAGTCATGTAAGGTATGGTCGGAGGAGCACCGTACATGTTTGGCGTAGTCGGTGGTGGAGTCGCGTAACCAAGCGAGTAGACGATGCCGTAGCAGGGACGCCGTATGTCGGCGAAGATCCTGTTGATGGGCGAAGACCAGAGTTCCAAGCGCCATAGTGCGTCGTAGGGAGATGGTGCCGTCGAGGGCATCGGCCATGCTTGAACGAGGCCGGTCCAAGAATCATAAGGTGGGCGCCATGTTGATGGAGTAGTTGGCGGAGCCGGAGGAGGCGCTGGTATCGATGTAGAAGTAGAGGTAGGATCGCCGGCGGCGGTGACAAGAGGCCGCGATGACGGCGGTGGGGGTTTTGGCGGCGGAGCCATGCCGAGTTGCGGAAAACCTAGGCGTATGATACCATGATAATTGAGGAGAACTATTGATTGTATTGATTTGTTTAGAGCAGATTACATCGTATATATAGTACAAGCCAACCGACATAGAGATAGGGTTAGGTATTCTATTAGAATACGTATTGGAGTCCTAAGTGGACTTATATCGTTAACAGTTAAGTCAATGGCTTGTATGAATTTTTCATTTGAACTTCGTCTTGTATGAATTTTGTTGTGATCTACCAACCAAATGTGAATGCTAAACAGGTAAAGCTTCAACAGAACAAGTTCCCCCGCCATATGAAATAAACCTCTTGATTCTCCATATATGATTCTGAAAATCTTAACTACAATGGGCTTGAGGGACTTTGTTTCTCGAGTTGGAGATACTAATTGATATATATCTCCACTTGGATGAGCTGTCCAAAGAACTACTGCTCATTTTTGGTAATTGTCAGATTCGAGTTGAATTAATGAACAATAATAGGTACTTAGGTAGTTAGGACTGAGGAATCCCGCACGAGAAACAACAAGAGTTGACCTATATATGTTACCTATGATAAATAAGTACTTATTTGAAGTTACAGACGTGGTCTTTTGGCTATTGCTCTTGTTCTTTTTTCTCTTGAAAACCCATAAGCATGAACGGTTTGTTTTTCCTGGGTAGATATATCAGAACACGGCGATGATAGTGATACTATTCAAATCACGACATCTTGAACAAGGAAGAACACGAATTGCAAGAAAAAATATGACATATTGAAAGGACAAACGATGTCGCCTAGAGGGGGGGGGGTGAATAGGCGATTAAAACTTTTCCGGTTTAAGGCTTGACAATTGCGGAATAAAACTAGGTGTTTAAATTAACAAGCCAACGACCTAATTAAACTAGGCTCACCTATGTGCACCAACAACTTATGCTAAGCAAGACAAACAACAAGATGATAGCAAGATATAAAACTTCAAGCACGAAGGCTATAACAATGTAAATTGCATAAGTAAAGAGCTCGGGTAGAAATAACTGAGTCACGCGGAGACGAGGATGTATTCCCGAGTTCCTCCTTGTTAAGAGAGTACGTCTCATTGGAGGGGTGTGAGCTTGCCACAAAGGCCTACTCAAGACGCCACAAAAGGCCTCACCCTATTCTCCGATGAGCCTCACCCCAAGGGTTAGGTTCACCTTACACTATCGAAATCCTTCATGGTGGAATCCAGAGCCTTTACAACAATCTTGGGGCACACACCCACAACTCAATCGGGGGCTACCAAACCTTACCTGAATCTTCACAACTCGAAGTCTTCGCGACACCAGCAACTGTCAAAGGTACACAATGCACCCAAGAGGCACAAGCTCTTGGGAACACAATGCACCCAAGAGTAACAAGCTTCTCGAACTTCAATCTCACGTATCACCGTGAGGAGCACAAACCTATGCAACAAAAGCAATGGCAAGAACACAAGAAGTGCTCAAATCCTTCACTCCCAAATCCCACCAAAAGCAACAAATGCTTATGGGGGGAGAAGAGAGGAAGAATAAAGAGGAGAATCACCAAGAACTCCAAGATCAAGATCTACTAGGTTCCCCTCACTTATAGGAGGAATTGATAGGTTGAATTATAGATCTAGATCTCCTCTCTTATCTCCCTAAATATGAGCAAGAATCATTGGAGGGATTGAAATGAATCAAAACTTTGGAGGTCAACAATGGAGGAGAGAGAGGAAAAATAGAGCTCCAAGAGGTTAGAAAACATTGGGGAAGAAGGCCCCTTAAAAGGGGCTTCAAAAAGGAGCCGTTGGAGGGGAAAAGGGGAGGCAGCCCGACTGCCTGGCCTGGGGCCGGCCTTGGCCCGGCCTGGCTGGGCAGGAACCAGAAGCTGCCGGCCTTGGCCCGGCCTGAGCCCGGCCTGGGCTGGCCAAACTGCAGAAAAACATCCAATACGAAAACGAACATATTTTGATCATCCGAACTCTGTTTTCAATGTTCTTGGGCTCGTTGGAATCGCAACGAAAAGCTCTATAAGAATATACAGAGAAACATCATAGTCCAACAAGGGAGAATAAAACCAAATATGGAAAAGTAAAACCTTTGTATAAAGAACCGGAAACACCATATCTTTTGCAAATGAAGTCCGAATGAAGTAAAACCAATTTTGTTGGAAAGAGAACGACAAGAGATATCCTTTGAAATATTGAAAACAAGTAAAAGAGATTTTGCAAATAATTGGAAGAGTGAGACCATCCACAAGGATGAACCGATAAAATCTGCAATACCGAAAACGCAATAGGAGACGCATATGAAAACCGTTTTCGGTGAACTTGGCCTTGTCATGACAAGCACCAAGACCACACCACGATAAGAGCCAGATAAGAACCAATAAAGATGATTGAAAGAATGCAAAGGTTTGAGCTCTCCACGAACGATACGATCAAGATACTCGGTCGAGAGCCCCTCTTGATAGTACGGTTATCTATCATAAAATCCGGTGTCTCAACTAACACCATGAGACCGGTAAAATAGAAAACCTATCACGATCATATCTTTGCCTTGCACATAATCCACTTGCGCTTCGCACGCTGAAAACTCGCATATTGCTCCCCCATACATCAAAATGGGAGAGTCACTCTTCGGCATATCTTCACATGGCCTTGAGTGTTGATCAACTCGTACTTAGCCTTGATCAATAAATACTCTTCTTCCCTTAGCCTTGATTCCAATAAATGGAGATCAAGCACTGCATATGGACACACCTATAAGTAGCTCAATACAAACATTAGTCTATAAAGATTGTCATTAATTACCAAAACCACACATGGGGGCAACCATGCACTTTCACATATAACGAGAACCCAACAAGAAAATGCGGTATATCATACCGAGTATAATTTGACGCTATATACTTCATAGCTTCAAAGGTGGTAATCCGGATCTTATCGCAAAGACCCGTCCCAGAATATAGATGGTTGGAGTTGTAAACAAAACGTCGGTTTTCTTTCCTCATCCTCTCACGCATCTTCCTGGCTTCCTTGGCAACACCCTTGGAACAAACATGATGGTTAATTAGCACAAGAGACTGAATGCTTCTAAGTTAAGTTATGTCAGGGCACAACCACGGAACCACATACCACCATAGCACCATAGGAGGCATCAGAAAGCGGCCCTTTTGTGTACATCAGACTCAGCGCGCACTGGCGGATGCAACTGCATATACGTTGATCTCCTCGTCCGTGGTTTCAGCCCCGCGTCTCAGGAGCTCACGCGCCAGAATGGCCTCGTTTGCGGTACACTACTGAAACTCACCTCACATCATTGTGATGATAGCATGCATGCCAAAAATACAGACGAAAAATGCAGATTACTGATTAGAAGACAATATACCACCAAGCTTGAGGCGGCAAGTTCAGAGAATTCTCGCCCCACGCAGATGAGGAAACTGGCACGCTCCTGGATCTTCTCGCTCAGGCGTCCCACGTTGCGTATGGGCCGGTCCTTGCACTCCGACATGAACCACAGCTCCATGTCCAGAGACATGAAGGAGACCAGCTTACAAGTTTGGCAGCAGCAGCAAGGGCATCGTTCCGGCAGCATCTGGTGGTCACATCGTCCACTGGCTGAGCTCTGAGTGCCCACACCTCAGGTGGCCTCTTATTCAGATGTTGCTTCTGTAATATGTGGAACAATTGGTATCTAATTTTGTTTTAAAGATTCAAGTTATCATCTATTCTAGAAATCTATGATATTATGCTCATATTATTGTGTCATATCTTCTATACAT
The DNA here is from genome assembly GCA_012064385.1 of Puccinellia tenuiflora. Taxonomy (NCBI): domain Eukaryota; kingdom Viridiplantae; phylum Streptophyta; class Magnoliopsida; order Poales; family Poaceae; genus Puccinellia; species Puccinellia tenuiflora. The sequence goes on along the minus strand of QRDG01000557.1, from coordinate 263,326 downwards.
AGATTATTCTGTAGGACTATATGGCCGTATAATCAATTATACATGCTAAAGCCAAGCCTTTAGACTGTCAAAAAAAATTGTTCCTTTTAAATTTTGCTTACACGCCCTCGAAATCCTAGACCCGCCACTGCTCAGGCCTTGACGTGCCACCGGCAGCGGCGGCGACGTAGTCGATGCCATTCCGCCGGTGATATTCGTTGAGGTAATCCAAATACAAGGCCATGTGACTATGGTACTTCGGCAGCAGCCGATCCCAACCCCACGCTTCCTCGAAGATATCTGCTCAAAGATAATCCAAAGAGAAGATGCCGACTGCTGATTTGATGGATGAAAAAACTGAACGCATACAAGGAGGTGGAAATCCGGGGCTTGAACTTGAGATTTTGTAGCTTTGATACCATATTGAATTGATGTACTAGCTAATTAAAACAAAAAACCGGACAGCTGGAGCTTTTTAGGTTGAACTTTGGTGAGATTATTTTGTTACCTAAGGTTATCGATACAGAGAGGATTCAGCAGTACAGACCGATCTGCCTCCTTAACGTGAGTTTCAAAATTTTCACCAAGGTGGCAATGATCCGATTGAACTCCGTGGCAGATCATGGGGTTCGTCCTACTCAGACTGCTTTTATGCATGGTAGGAATATCCTAGACGGGGTAGTTATACTACATGAAACCGTTCATGAGATGCATAGCAAAAAGTTGAATGGGGTAATCTTTAAGATTGACTTCGAAAAGGCTTATGACAAGGTAAACTGGGAATTTCTCCAGCAGACCTTGCGAATGAAAGGCTTTTCGGAGGAGTGGTGTGCTGGGATCCGTAATTTTGTCACTGGAGGTAGCGTGGCCATTAAAGTGAATAACGAAACTGGTCATTACTTCCAAACAAAGAAAGGTCTAAGGCAAGGTGACCCGCTTTCGCCGATACTATTTAATATAGTGGCTGACATGCTAACGGTCATGATTGATAGGGCTAAACTGGATGGACAGATCGAGGGCGTCATCCCTCATTTGGTCGATGGCGGACTCTCTATTCTCCAGTATGCAGATGACACAATTTTGTTTATGGACCATGACCTTGAGAAAGCAATGAACATGAAGTTGATTCTGTCAGCTTTTGAAAAACTTTCTGGTCTGAAGATTAATTTCCATAAGAGTGAGTTGTTCTGCTTCGGTGAGGCCCTGGATTTCGCAAATCAATATGCGGATTTATTCGGATGTGCGCAAGGTTCTTTTCCTATTAGGTATCTTGGAATACAAATACATTATAGGAGATTGACTAATGCCGAATGGAAGCATGTTGAAGCGCATTTTCAAGCTCGTTTAACCAGCTGGAGAGGAAAACTATTATCCCTAGGAGGGAGGTTGGTTCTTATCAATTCAGTCCTAACTAATATGGTACTGTATATGATATCCTTCTTTCGGCTACCAAAAGGGGTCCTTTAAAAGTTGGACTATTATCGTTCGCGATTCTTTTGGCAGGGTGATAGCGAGAAAAAGAAATATCGACTGGCTCGATGGGATGTTGTTTGCCGTCCTAAGGATCAGGGTGGACTTGGTATTCACGATCTACGGATTAAAAATACGGCCCTTCTAGGGAAATGGCTTTTCAAGCTTCTCTCGGAAGAAGGAGTATGGCAAACAATATTAAAGCGAAAATATATCGGTACCAAAGCGTTGTCACATGTGGTTTGGAAACCAGGTGACTCACACTTTTGGGCTGGTCTCATGTCAGCGAAAGAATCTCTCTTTCGCTTTGGGAAATTCGCTATCAAAGATGGATAAAAAATCAGGTTTTGGGAGGACATATGGTTAGGCCATACCCCCCTTATGGACCAGTATCCAACTTTATACAACATTGTTCGTCATAGAGAGGTTACGCTTGCCTCGGTTATGCAATCATCACCTCCGAATATGACTTTCAGACGAGATTTAACTGGTACCAGGTTGGATGCGTGGAACACCCTTCTAGGGCGTTTGGCCGCAATTAACCTTGATCCTGGACCGGATATTTTTCATTGGAACCTACTTCAGAATGACAAATTCTCGGTAGATTCCATGTATAAAGCTTTGATCCAACGGATATGCCAGTGGATAATAATAAAAAACTTTGGAAGATAAAGATGCCACTAAAAACAAAAAAATTTGCGTGCTATGCTCGTCGAGGAATGATCCTAACCAAAGATAACCTTGTTAAACGCAACTGGCATGGCAGTACGAAGTGTGTTTTCTGTCTACATGATGAGACGATTAAGCACCTTTTCTTCGAATGCAAGGTTGCACGTTCTATTTGGTCAACCATCCAAGTTGCTTCAAATTTATATCCACCACGTTCCGTTGCGAATATTTTTGGCAACTGGCTTCATGATATTGATATTAGGTTTAGAACGATTATTCGGGTGGGAGCGATAGCCGTATTATGGTCGCTGTGGCTGAGTAGAAATGACAAGGTTTTTAATGATAAAAATGTTTCCTTTATGCAGGTAATATACCGGTGCACAGGTTTGCTCCGTTCGTGATCCATATTACAACGTGTGGAGTATCGAGACCTTTTTATGGAGGTTTCTGCGCAGCTGGAGACTACGGCGAGGGGCATTTTTACACAACATGGGTGGCATAATGATCTTCGGATTGGCCCAGCACCATAGGCGATTTGCATGATCTTTTTGATTTGTAATCTGTCTATGTTTTTCTCTGTTCGTTTGGATGATGTCTTGTCGGCTGTGTGCATCTTGTTATGCAGAGGCCGGGTGTAATACTTTTTATTAAAGTAATATAAGCCCTTTATCAAAAAAATAAAAATAAAACAAAAATCCGAACAGATGGAAATGGTTGGGCTATATATTTTAACACGTTCAGGTGGACGATTGCCCCCGGTTGCACTCTAAAAAAACATCAATCTGTCATACCACAAAATTTCACGTAAAAGTTTGAAGAAAAACTTGAGAGACAAAAACAAGAAATCCACCATGACTTGTTCAAATGGGCCAAATATGTCTCGTGCATTATATTTTTGGTTGTTTTTGTTTCTCAAGTTGTATGTGGAATCCGATTATAAAACACAGTCTTCCGAGAGGCTGCTAGCCATAGCCAAGTAGCTAGGTCGCAAAATAAGACCACCGGCCAGTCACTCTCCCGCTACGAGCGAAATAGCTTCGAGGATGGTCGATGGTTCCGCCGTGATGGACTCACGGCTGGCCAAGAAAGACGTGCGATATCAGCCCCAGCTGAGACTCGCCACAAAAAACTAGGCGCCACTATCTCCATCGCCTGCGAGCGACGTACGTACTTCAAAACTAAAAACCACAAGCAATTAAATTTCCACACGTATACCTACGTATAGATATCATCGTACCTGCCCAAAGTTCATACTGACAGTGTTTACATGTCTAGATCTTGGTTCCTTTCTGGTTCTGCTGCCAGCACGTCACCAAGTATACCCGTAGCTAGGTTGAGGACGACCACCGCAACCCCATCACGGAAAGGCTCTTCCCTTGTGATCTGGGCCAGTCAGAGAGAATATCAAGCAACCAATAGAAGAGGAGGAGTTCATTATCCTGACTACGAATGTTTCTTTCCAACCTGGAATTAATCCCTCGTTTCCTACGAGATATATACATACATAGCGCACGGCGAAAATGCCACATGCTACCAAAGACAAGAAATTATCAGGTCAATCTAGGTTTTTGGTGCAAGTTGCAACCAGTGCACAGAAGCTAAAAAAAAATCAATTGAAAAGCTGTGATCGAAAGAATCTGATAAGAATAGATATATAGTTTGATATGGGATGCCATATATAACCAAGGACGAGAAAATAGCACGTCACCGTGCTTTCTGGTGCAACCACTGCACTCAAGGTCAAAAATCAACTAGGTCCTCTTTCTTCGATGTTGAGAATGACGGCGGAGGAGCACCAGCACAACAAGCTCTGCTTGAAGCTTTCGCTGATATAATGATCTACATCTTCTCTACTCCCACCTCTCGTAGTGGGCACATACCACGGCTTCATACATATTTGTGCAAACGGCATGTCTTTCAGATTGAGATGCACACTCCGACGAGGACCTTTTTTTTTTTTACGCAGAGGCCGGGGCTATATTTCCCATTTTAAAAGATTTTTTTTTGAGAAACATTGTCGTATAAACGCACATACATTCATCTCTACGAATGCATTCACACCCTCTCTCTACAGACCCCCCCCCCCCCCCCCCCCCGAGATTAGACCGATGGTTGTTTCATGAGATTGATGAGAAAACACACACTAGTGGGGACAGGGCCTATTGTTCCGGGTCGTGAGGGGCATTAGTCCCGGTTGGCCAACCGGGACAGGCTAGGCGGGACAAAAGGGCCAACTTTTAGTCCTGGCCCTGTTACCAGCCGGGACCAATGGCCCTCAACCTGGCCGCCGCGGAGCGCGCTGGGGCACCCCCTTTAGTCCCGGTTCGTATAACGGGCCGCGACTAATGATTCTCTGCCGCGGCAGAAATTTGGGCACTTTCTGTGCCGCGGCGGCAGAGAATTCATTTTGTTTTCTTTTATTTATTTCTTTATTTTAAAATAGTTTTCGTATATTTCTATGCTACTACATATATACCGTACACGTTCGTGAGTATATAAGATAACTTGTCTCTTGGCAGAATCGAGAAACCATTCATCCTCCGGAAGAGTGCTGAAAATATTTACAATTTTGATAGTTACATGGAGATCATAAATTACCGGGACTAAGCCTGTCTATTCGATTACACGACCGGGGATCATCTGTAGCGCCTATTCACACTAAATTCTCCGGCGTCGTCTACCATCTCTTTCATAAAAAATCCCGCTAGTTTCTCTGCAATTCCTAGTACGCGTTGCTCTGGTAGGAACTTATCCCGCATTCTGTCGAACTATATAAAAAAGTAGATCAATATGAACATCAATCATGATAACAAAAAGTGAGGCTAATAAAATAATGTTGTGAATGTATTGCTTACGTCGACTCTATAATCTTTGTGCTCTGTGGTAAACGTGCGAATGAACTCGCAAATGTAGTATCCACATAGATGCATCCCCGGTGGCTGCCTCGCGCACTTTACGAGAATAGAATTCAATCAAAATAATAATCTAGCATCATAACTGTATTGAAACTAGAAGTAAAGAGATGCGCGGACATATCTCGTACTACTTACCGAGACCAGAGTAACGTCAGCTTCTCACTAAAAGAACCCGTCACCACACTCTTAAACAGGTTCCAAACCCTGCCCCGCAAAGAAAATGAACTAATGAATGAGTTATTTATTACCTGATATCTCATGAAATCAACGAAAGAGACCGATATAGCGCGAAAATTACCTCTGGAGCATGTCCTGCATGTTGCGGAACTCTTCGGGGTGTCTCTTTAATGGGTCCATGACTTCAACTATTCGCATATCAACTCGAATGTCTAGCAGAATCCAGTATAAGCTGCACACGTTTATATATACGTTAGTAACTCATCAATTACACTTAACATCGAGTAAGCAAAAGTGAATGTGTATAACAGAGTAAGACCCTCACTTGAAGTTGTAACGAAATAGTATGTGGTCACATAAATTTTGCTCTGTTAGAAACCTTATAAGGTTTTCCGCCGTCTCGTCGGGTTTCGTCATTAGCGTATCTATATGTACTTTATCTGAGTCAATGAGCTCAACACTATAGATCCTTCTTTTACAAGCCTGCATCTTTATTCTGCATAATAGAGTACAAAAGGATATAATGAGGATAATTACATGCAATGAACTGAACAACTGAAAAACTGAACAACTTATATGTAGACAATGAATTCAACAACTTACAGACAATAGCAACTCATGAGAGATTTGTCGAGGGCGTCGAAATTGTATAACTGGAAGAGTTCTGAAAACTCAACATGGACCTCTTCGGCTCGGAAGAAGTACTCTTGTGGGACTTTCGGCACGATCATTATTCTGTCCCCCTTTACCTCTCTCAAGTACCATTCATGCAAATTCCGCATGTGTGTTGGCAGTTGTTTCAACTTCTCTTTGCTGACCAAAGGCTTCCCTGGGACATATGTAGGGACTACATAAGCCTTGGGTAACTTGTCGTCTTGGGAACCTAGCAGTTCAGCAACACTCACACCCATAGCGGCCGCCAACTTCACATCTTCTTCCATATCCCGCTGCAGCACCTGGGGAACGTCTTCGGATAACACCTTGAGGGGTGGGATTGATTGTTTGGCCTGTTCTCCGAGCTGGGGAACGTCCCTTCTTTTCCCGCTTGCACTTTTACTTGATTTGCTCCCACTTGCACTTTTACTTGATTTTCTTTTCTCCGCTTCCTTCCGAAGTGTGCGTAGATAGTCATCTTGCTTATGGTGCAACTCATATTGCGATTTTGTGTTCAGAAAATTAAGTGTCCACGCTTTTTGCTTCTCGGTGTATATCGGGGTGGGCTCTGTTTTCTTCTTTGCTCGTCAGTACGATCGTAAGTTCTGATGGGAATATTCTTATGAGGTACTCTTGGTAGGGGTGACATTTTTCGTTTTGGGCTGCTGCGTCGGTTAGTACTCATCGACGGAGCACGCTTCCGCTTATTGTTCTTAGCGGGCAAAGGCGGCGGCGAAGACGGCCGACCCAAGTCCGGCGGCGGAGATCGAGATGGACTCGCGCTGTGGTGGTCGTAGTCATGGGATGGGATTGGAGGTGATGGAGGTGAAGATGACCTGCGACGACTCGGAGGCGGTGTTGGCCTTGGCGTCGAGCCTGGAAGCTTGATGTTATTCTTGTCCCATAGAATGATACCACCCAGTATTTCTCCGAGTGTCCTCTCACCTTCAGGTCCAGGGATGTCAAGCTCCATTGAGTCAAACCCCATTACGATTTCATCCACCCCGACTTTAGCATAGCCAGCTGGAATCTCACGGCCATGCCAGCGTGCGTTAGGTGGACAAGGTAAAGCACATCTGACCGCCACCTTCAGGGATATGTTCTTCACCTTCTGATGGAGCTCACAAGATATCTGCTCCTTGAAGCCAACGGGGCACTTGTGTCGCCGCCATGATCCCTCTCGGGGTGTCTCTAACCATTTGTAAAACTTTGATACTGTTAGTTGTTTGCAATATACGACATGCTATGTGAGTTTTTGGTTTTTGGCACTTCCACCTCCATATTTTGCTAGCCTCTTCGGTACTTTGCATTGCCCTTTTTCACATTGAGATTGGTGCATACTTCGCAAGTACATCCAACCCCGTGGGAGATCTTCATCTTGTTCTCCTACACATAAGCCAACTATCTTCCTCAAAACAGCCACCATATCTACCTATCACAGCATTTCCATAGCTGTTCCGAGATACATTGCCATGCAACATCCATCATTTACATTACATGACTTTATGTCATTTTTACTTCATTACCATATAGTATTGCTTGACCATTTGAGTTAGTGTGATGCGTGGTTTTCCACATGTGTTACATCTTTTCCACACTACGCTCGGTCTTGCATATCCACCATACACCATGTATTAGTCTTTGAGTTTGAGTACACCAAAAAGTGTGATGATCATATTGTAAAATAGAGTGTTGCCTCTACCTGTGAGCATATTGAAAAGAGTCCAAAGTGGCCAATCAAAAGAGTCCAAAAGAGACCAATGAGAGAAAAATATAAAAGAGCCACAAAGGCCTCAAAAAGCAAAAAGCAAAAAAAAAAAAAAGAAAAAAGAATATAAAATGAGAGAGGGGGCAACACTACTATCCTTTTATTCCACACTTGTGCTAGTAGCACCTACATCATTGTAGTGAGTTTTCATGCTTCATTAGTATAACTATGTGGGGACCAGACGTTATAGAACTTGGCTTGTATATTCCAACGATGAGCCTCCTCAAGTGAGCTCTAGGTCTTCATGAGCAAGCAAGTTGGATGCACCCCCACTAGTTCCATTGGAGAGCTTCCATTCATATAGCTCTATGTGCATCCGTTGCATGGCAATCACTACTCCTCATTCAGTGTCTACTACGGGACTTCCTCTTGTCTTGTAGTTACCTCTTCCACTGTTTGAGCCTTTTTTTTTTGCCTTCCAAACCCCCATTATTATTCTCTTTGCCATAACCTCATGGTGCCAAGTCTTCTTCTTGCTTGTATTAGTTGAGTGGAGTACATAACAGTTGATAAGTTAAATTGATGGATTAAGGACACTTGACTTGAGCTTGGCTATTTCTATTATTAACTGAATTTGATGCTTTGAAGATTGATTGCCATTTTGCATTGGAGACACAATTTACTATTCTTCTTTCTAAACCTTATGTATGGTTCCTAGTCTCCAACACGCTGATTCATGAAAAGTTCTAGCTTCTTTTAGCTAGCATTTGTTAATCATTGTTTGCTTAATGTCAACTATAGACAATTGTTTTGGATCACCTTATTCACATCATGTGTTTTGCATTACTATGTTGATCTAGATTGTGAGTTTGCATGTCTCCTAAGAAATTATTTGTTATCGTTCTACCTACTCGAGTACGAGTAGAACTAAGCTTGGGGATGCTGATACGTATCCGACGTATCTATAATTTCTTATGATCCATGCTTGTTTTCATACCTTTTGCTACATGTTTTGTTTACATCTTATAGCATTTTTATGCATTTTTGGAACTAACATATTAACAAGATGCCCCAGTGCCAGTTCCTGTTTTCTGCTGTTTTTCCGTTTCAGAAAAGTACTTAAAGAAATATTCTCGGAATCGGACGGGACAAAAACCCAGGATCTTATAATTTTGTCACGCACACGGAGTCCAAAGGGGAGCCGAAGACGCACCAGAGGGCGACCACACCCTAGGGTGGCGCGGCCCACCTGTCTGCCGCGCCACCAGGTGGTGTGGCCCCCTCGGGCCTCCACCGACGCCGTCCTTTCGCCTATATAATCCCCTCGACGAGAAAACCCTAAGTACCCAATCAAAATTCCAGAAAAACATCCGTCGCCGCCGCCGTCGTCAACCCTAGTTCGGGAGGGTTCTGAAGCTCTCCCCGGCACCCTGCCGGAGAGGGGAATCATCACCGGAGGGCTCTACACCACCATGCCCGCCTCCGGACAGATGTGTGAGTAGTTCATCCTTGGACTACGGGTCCATGCAGTAGCTAGATGGTAGTCTTCTCCTCTTGTGCTATCATATTTAGATCTTGTGACCTGCCTATCATGATCAAGATCATCTTATTGTAATGCTACATGTTGTGTTTGCTGGGATCCGATGAATAGAGAAGTACCTTGTGATGTTGATTATTGATATTATCATGTCTATGTTATTTGTGATCTTGCATGCTTTCCGGTACTTGTAATTGCCTTGATCAAGTAGTTGCTTGTATCTCCAAGAGGGAGTATTTATGCTAGATAGTGGGTTCGGTCCCTGTGTGCCTTGGCTTGAGTGACAGAAACATATAAGGACGGGGGAGTGCCGTTGCTACTAGGGAGTAAACTTTATGCACAGTTCTTCATGCAATTGTTTGTTGCTTGCAACTTAATACTGGAGAGATTTTTACGGTATGTTATCTCAAAGGTGGACTATTTAGGCATAGGTGTATGCTTGGAACAGCTATCTATGTATTTTGTCGTAATGCCCAAAGCATCTCATATAGACATCATCATCCTCTGTATTATGCAATGTTCATCCATTGTCATGCATTCTCTATTCTGTCAATTGCCCAGCTGTAATTTGTTACCCAGCATGTGTAGTATTTTGTTTATGGAGAAGACACCACTAGTGAACTGTGGACCCCGGTCTATTCTTTTACATCTGCAATTAAATCAACTGCTCTACTGCTTTCATTTACTGCAAACAAGCTTCCTTCCACACATACATTTAATCCTTTGTATTCAGCAAGGCCGGTGAGATTGACAACCTCACTGCTTCGTTGGGGCAAAGTAGTTTGATTGTGTTCTGCAGGTTCCACTGTCTCCCCTGCAATAGCTCTTTTTCTGGCGCCATTGCAGTTGTGGACAACCTTCTGAAGCATTTCTCACTCCTACTGGTTCGATAACCTTGGTTTCTAACTGAGGGAAAACTTGCTGCTGTGCTACTCAAACCTTTCTCTTGGGGTGCTCAACGAAGCGTGATTGATTAACACCTCTCGTGCTATCATTCGGCCATCTTCTTAAGAGTAAACTGCTTGACTTTGTCCCTCAATGCAGCTGTGTCGGAATCATACTCATATTCTGGGAGGGTGAAATGTGCCACGAGGTCATTCCAAAGACCATCTTTGACCTTTCGGCGACATACTCACTATCTTCCACCCCTTTGGGCTTATTCCACTCTCGAACGGTGATCGGGATGCGATCCCTAACCATAACTCCGCATTGTTTTACAAATTTCTGTGCAGCCTTTATGGGTTCCTTCGGTTCGCCCAGTGCTGATACCACCGTAATTGTATAATGCGCAGATGCGGCCAACTTTTTGGCCGGGCCTCGTTTGGAACATTTGCTCGATGTGGAGGCCTAAGAGAAGAAACATTCGTCAATTTGTATATATACAACTCAATTAATGCATCTACTAATCACCGGACTTCATATATATACCTCGCCGGACTGTCGCCTTCTCCATCATCAGAGCCATCGGCTTCTCCCTCATTTCGGTCGACCTCCTCACCCTCACCGGATGGGTTCAGATACATCGAGGGAGATTCGGAACCGAAGGCGTTGTGGATTATATCCTCGAGACTTTCTTCTTGTGTTAGGTCTCTGCGGATTGGACTAGGTGGATCCATAGTTTCTGCAAAATGCACACAATGTCATTTTCGCATACAATATTGCTACATAAAATTATTTATAACAAAAGTTACATAATTGTTAAAGTTCAACAAAAAAATTGCTAGAACTAACACTAACATGATTTTTAGGCAGTAGCAATTCATCAAACACCTATACAATTAATTCTAAAATTAATTTTGCTAGAACTAACACTTAATTCTAAAATCTCATGAAATAATTTTGCTAGAACTAACACTAACATAAAATAATTTTCTAGAACTAACACTTAATTTTAAAATCTCATAAATTAATTTTGCTAGAACTAACACTTAATTCTAAAATCTCATAAAATAATTTTGCTATCTACAAATTGCTAAAAATGCTAGATTTTATACAATTTGCTAGAACTATCACTAACATGATTTTTGGCAGTAGCAATTCATCAAACACCTATACAATTAATTCTAAAATTAATTTTGCTCGAACTAACACTAACACTTTATACAATTGCTAGAACTAACACTTAATTCTTAAATCTCATAAAATAATTTTGCTACAACTAACACTAACATAAAATAATTTCCTAGAACTAACACTTAATTTTAAAATCTCTAAAATCTCATAAATTAATTTTGCTATCTACAAATTGCTAAAAATGCTAGAAATGCTACAAATTAATTTTGCTATCTATAAATTGCTAAAAATGCTAGATTTTATACAAGTTGCTAGAACTAACACTAGGGGACGGCGAGCTCGCCGCGGCATCTCGGGGGCGGGGGCGGCCGGAGTTGAGGGGCGGCGGCGGCTCGGGCGCGGGGGCGGCCGGAGTTGAGGGGCGGCGGCGGCCGAACGGACGGCGGTCGGACGGCTCGGGCGCGAGTTGAGGGGCCGCGACGGCTGGACGGCTCGGGCGCGGGGCGGCTAGGGTGGCGGCGGAGACCGTGGCGGAGGCGACAGGCGCGTGCGGCGGTGGTGGTGGCGACGGCCGACGGGAAAATCCGGTAGCCTCGCGGCGCTCTCTCCTCCAAATGGCCTCCGGTGTCGCGGTCTAACCCACGCACCGGGGTGTCGATTTGATATATATACCCCCTTTAGTCGCGGTGCGTGGCTCAGGCCGCGACTAAAGGGGGGGGGGGGTCTTTAGTCGCGGCTGGTGATATGGGCCGGGACAAATGGCCCAAAAATTGCGCGCGCTGGGCCAAAACTAGCGCGCGATTTTCTGTTTTTTTTTTAAATCTGGCACAATTTCAAAACATTTGAACATTTGAATGAAACAGTTTTTGCATACTTATGAATTTGAGAAAACTTTCAACATGAGAAGTGCTTGAATTTGAATAAGTAATCCAAATCCATTTTCTATTTTATAAAATAATTATTCTAACTCTACAAACTATTAACATTTTTGCCATTTTCAATTAAAAAAATGGATTAACTAATTTTTTTGCATATTTTTGAATCTCACTAAACTTTCAACATGAAAAGTGTTTGAATTTGAATAAGAAATTCAAAACCATTTTCTGTTTTATAAAATAATTATTCTAACTCTACAAACTATTAACATTTTTGCCATTTTCAATTAAAAAAATGGATTAACTAATATTTTTTGCATATTTTTGAATCTCACTAAACTTTCAACATGAAAAGTGTTTGAATTTGAATAAGCAATTCAAAACCATTTTCTATTTTATAAAATAATTATTCTAACTCTACAAACTATTAACATTTTTGCCATTTTCAATTAAAAAAATAGATTAACTAATATTTTTTTGCATATTTTTGAATCTCACTAAACTTTCAACATGAAAAGTGTTTGAATTTGAATAAACAATTCAAAACCATTTTCTGTTTTATAAAATAATTATTCTAACTCTACAAACTATTAACATTTTTACCATTTTCAATTAAAAAAATGAATTAACTAATATTTTTTTGCATATTTTTGAATCTCACTAAACTTTCAACATTTTTTGCATATTTTTGAATCTCACTAAATTTTTGCATATTCTGTAGGGAATCTCATGGAAAGCGCAGGAAGAAGCATACGGATCGTGTGTTTCCTTCGAGCGCTTGTGAGCCGTTGGATCAAAGGTATGTTTCTTTCGAGTGCTCGTGAGCTGTTGGATTGTGTGCACACGGATCGTGTGTTTCTTTTGCGGGCTTGTTAGCCGTTGGATCAGGGGTGTGTTTCTTTTGCGGGCTTGTGAGCTGTTCGATCAGCACTAGCACAAACCACTTTGTGAGCCACACGACCCTATATATAGCTCACCTCTCGGACATGTTTAGCACTCACTCTGTACTCATTATAGTTCATTTCGTAAACAAAACATTCGGATTCCCTGCATACATCTGACGGTGCATTTCATATGCGGGCACTCACGAGCCACCATCGGGCTGTATGCAGGGGAAACCGTATGTTTTGTTCTATCTACAAAATCGACCGAATACAAATCATTCGCATATAGTCAAAACATACGGTTTGTATTCGCATATAGCCATTATTACACATCACCAACATCCCTATATAGTGTTGTGGTTTTCTTCTGCGCCGTAGCCATGGAGAATCTTCATCATTTAACAGGATGCATGGGTCAGTTTTCACTGTGAAGGTCGGACATGTCTGTCTTGTCATCCACTCCCACGATGTTTCTTTTCCCTGAAAGAACTTTATGGCGCTTTGGCTCATCGGACGATGTATTCTTTTGCTGATTTCTTTTTCTCGGTTTGGTAGACATGTCCTTCACATAGAAAACCTGAGCCACATCGTTGGCTAGGACGAATGGTTCGTCCATGTACACAAGATTTTTGAGATCCACTGTTGTCATGCCATACTTTTGGTCTACATCTACCGCGCCTCCTGTCAGCTTGACCCATTTACACCGAAACAAAGGGAACTTAAAATAGGTCCATAGTCAAGTTCCCATATCTCCTCTATGTACCCATAATATGTGTCCTTCTGCCCATTGTCGTCTGTTGCATCAAAGCGGACACCACTGTTTTGGTTGGTGCTATTTTTATCGTGGGAGATCGTGTAAAATGTATTCCCATTTATCTCGTACCCTTGGAAAGTACATATAGTCGAAGATGGTAACCTGTCCAACAAGTACAGCTGATCTCCAACAGTGGTGTTATTCATGAGATGTGTCTGCAACCAACTGCCGAAAGTCGCCTCGTGTTCCCCTTTAATCCAGGAGTCAGGCTCCCCCGGGTATTCGGCGCGTAGAATATTCTTGCGTTTCTCGATATACGGAGCAACCACGATGGAATTGTGTAGAACTGTGTAGTGTGCTTGAGTGAAAGAAAGCGCGCCCCTACATACCGTTGCTTTCCTTCCTAGTGTGCCTTTTTCAGTCAGTCTCCCCTCATACCGAGATTTAGGAACACGAATCGGCTTAAGGTCAGGAAGAAATTCTCAACACAAAACTCAATGACCTCCTCTGTTCCATAGCCCTTGGAGATGCTTCCTTATGGCCTCGCACGATTATGAACATATTTCTTTAAGACTCCCATGAACCTCTCGAAGGGAACATATTGTGTAGAAACACAGGACCGAGAATTCTAATCTCTTCAACTAGGTGAACTAGGAGGTGTGTCATAATATTGAAGAAGGATGGCGGGAACAACAACTCGAAGCTGACCAGACATTAGACCAGATCAATCTGTAACCCTGATAGACTTTCTGGATCGATTACCTTCTGAGAAATTGCATTGAGGAATGCACATACCTTCACAATGGCTAGTCGAACATTTTTCGTTAGAATTCCCCTCAATGCAACCGGAAGCAATTGCGTCATAAGCACATGGCAGTCATGAGACTTTAGGTTTTGAAATTTTTTCTCTTTCATATTTACTATTCCCTTTATATTCGACGAGAAGCCAGACGGGACCTTGATACTTAAAAGGACTTCAAAAAAGATTCCCTTCTCTTCTTTGGTAAGAGCGTAGCTGGAAGGCCCTTGAAACTGCCCTGCATGCATGCCGTCTCGTCCTTTATGATGTTGCTGGTCCTCCCGTGCTTCCGGTGTATCTTTTGACTTCCCATACAAGCCCAGGAAGCCTAGAATATTCACGCAAAGATTCTTCGTCAGGTGTCGATTGCGGAGCGGACCTCATGGACTTTCCAATATTCTAGCTCCCAAAATATAGATTTCTTCTTCCAGATGGGTGCGTGTCCGTCAGCGTCATTCGGAACAGGTTCTCTGCCAGGACCCTTTCCAAAGATTACATTTAAATCCTTGACCATACCAAATACATCAGCACCACTACGGGGGACAGGATTTGTCCGGGTTTCTGCCTTGCCATTGAAATGCTTGCCTTTTTTTCTTAAGTGATGCCTGGGCGGAAGAAAACGACGATTGTACGGGTACACATTCTTCCTACATTTATCCAGATATATACTTTCAGTCTCATCTAAACAGTGCGTGCATGCATTATATACTTTGTTCGTCTGTCCTGAAATGTTAGTAAGAGCAGACCAATCATTGATGGTTACGAACATCAACGCTCGTAGGTCAAATTCCTCCTGTTTGTGCTCATCCTACACACGTATACCTGGTTCAGCCCACAACTGTAAAAGTTCATCAACTAATGGCCTTATGTACACATCAATGTCGTTGCCGGGTTGCTTCGGGCCTTGGATGAGCACTGGCATCATAATGAACTTTCGCTTCATGCACAACCAAGGAGGAAGGTTGTAGATAAATAGAGTCACGGACTAGGTGCTGTGACTGCAGCTCCGCTCCCCAAAAGGATTCATGCCATCTGTACTTAGACCAAACCATAAGTTCCTTGCGTCACCTGTAAAGTCCGGGAAGTCTCTCTCAGTTTTTCTCCACTGCCGACCATCAGCGGGGTGCCTCAATATCCCGTCTTTCTTACGGTCTTCCATGTGCCATCGCAACAACTGGGCATGCTCTTTGTTTCTGAACAAACGTTTCAACCGTGGTATTATAGGAGCATACCACATCACCTTGGCAGGAACCCTCTTCCTGGGTGGCTCGCCCTCAACATCACCAGGGTCATCTTTTCTGATCTTATACCGCAATGCAGTGCATACCGGGCATTTGTCCATATTCTCGTACTTCTCACCGCGGTAGAGCATGCAGTCATTAGGGCATGCATGTATCTTCTGCACGTCTAATCCTAGAGGGCAGACAAGCTTCTTTGCTTCGTATGTACTGGTGGGCAATTCGTTATTTCTTGGAAGCATCTTCTTTATTAGTAACAGCAACTTTTCAAATCCCGAGTCAGTCACACCGGTCTCTGCCTTCCACTTCAGCAATTCCAGTGTGCTACCCAGCTTCTTCTGGCCATCTTCATAAGTTGGGTACAACAATTTGCTGTGGTCCTGTAACATCTGCTCAAACTGCAACCTCTCCTTTTCTGTGTCGCAGTCTCACTTTGCATTAGAAATGACCCGACCAAGATCATCAGCGGGCTCATCTGGTGCCCGTTCTTCACCTCCTTCTTTATTGTCTTCTATTGCGGTATTAGCGTATTCAGGAAACATAGATCGGTAGTTGTCATCAGCGTTCTCTTCTTCATCGCCGTCTTCCATCATAACCCCTCTTTCTCCGGGCTTGGTCCAAACATTATAGCCGGACATGAAACCGGACCGAAGCAGGTGGCTCTGAATGACTCTTGAGGAAGTGTAATCCTTCTCATTTCGACATTCAACAATGGACAACAAATAAAACCATCCCGCTGCTTGTTCGCCTCGGCCACAACGATAAAAGAACGCACACCTTCTCTGTAAGCGCCAGAGCGTCGGTCACCGTACATCTATGGATGGCTCATCTGCATCATGCAACTATATATCAAACGCAATTACGATGCTAAAATTAGTACCACGTGGTCTAAACGAGAAAATAGTTGCTAACCTTTTAGGACACTAGGAAACAAAGAGGAGGAAGCTTAAGTGTGGCTCGGGCACCTCATATCATGTTTGTCTTGTGTGAACTGAAGTGGCATCGCTCTAAAAGGCATTTCACCGAACACCTCTAGTGCATATGAAGTAAACAAAAACTAGCACAAACCTACACCACCTCTCACCAGAAAAAAAACAAGAGAGAGAGGGGAGAGGGGCTGCCATATATATAGAGCCAGCCCATTTGTCCCGGTTTGATATAAACCGGGACTAAAGGGGGGCACTGGCCGTAGCGGGCCGCAGACCCCTTTAGTCCCGCTTTTATATTAAACCCGAACAAATGAGCCCTAACGAACCGGGACAAAAGGTCCGTTGGTTTCGGGGCAACGTGGCCGGACCTTTAGTCCCGGCCTAGGATACGGCCGGGACTAATGGCCCGAACGAAAGGCCTGTTTTCTACTAGTGACACACATGTGTCAAATAAAGAGTTTGATCCCCACCCTTCTATCCATCCAACAAAAATAGGTTGGTTCTCCGTAACTTTTGTTTGCTGCATCGTGCTTGCTGTTTTCTTATATCCGTATGTATACCGTATTTGTACTTGGTACTTGCACGCTTTCGTCGACTGTCGATAAAAAGCATATAAAGACGAAATAACAAAGTGACCGGCTGGATGGCTCCAACCTGGTCGGTCTCCGAAATGATTGGCCACTAAACAAACTGCACCCTGAACCGCAGGCGCTGTCCCGGACATGAATATATCTGAGGCAGCGACTCAAGTGCAGCCAAACCATATACCTGGTTGATGTTATCTCGCGATGCTTTTCACACACGGCCTGTCATTTATATATTTACGTCATGTACGTATGTGAATGTGACGACGACAATCGCATGACATACTTTTTTTTGTTTTTTTCTGTGAAAAGGGGTCTCATTAATAAATTATAATGTCTTTACAATCATTCAGAATTAACTAAAAAATAGTAGGTGGAGGATCCAAATGGACCTGTTCGCACTCCTAGCAGCAACCTGCGCAAACTCATGAGCTACCCTGTTCGCCCCTCAGCTAGCAAGTACTCCCTTCGTTTCACAATGTAAGATGTTTTAGATTTTGTCCACATTCACATATATTTATATGTATTTAGACATGTTTTTAGCGTGCTCACTCATTTGAATCCGCATCTAGTCAAGATGTAGAATACCTAAAACATCTTATATTTAGGAACGGAGGGAGTAGAGAAATCTAGCCATTCAATCGCAATGGATGGATATCATGGAGATTACATTCGTTAGCAAGCCTCCCCAATGCTATACTACACACAAGGCAATTTGGTTATGTATCATTTTCGTATTTTTCTAAGAAGAACATCACAACTTGATCAACCGCCACATGCGAAGTTGTAGTGCCGCCGCAAGCCGCTCCAATCCTCACACATAAGCCCTATGGCCCGAAGAACCAGGTTGCGGCAGCCTCAACACCGCCGCTAGACAAGATGGGACTTCCCTCACAGCCGTTTACCCAGCAACCACTGTCCCGAGGTCGCTGCCCCGAAGTCCAACCTTGGCCTTGCACGTCCGCCGCTCAAAGCCGACAGCCGCGCTACGGCCGGAGCTCTCCCGCCTCGAGAAGAGGCGACAATTCGAAGCCCCGTTGACTACAGTCTGTCACGCAGGGCTTTGACCGCCGGCTTCCTCCGGCAGCGGCGGGAGGTTGGGGTCTAAGATTTATCCCAAGCCGCACGCTCGGACCTCCAAGTTCATGTAAAAAAGAATTCTAGAATGCTCCACTAGACATGACAGCAGTGCACATGTTATACACGCATGTATAGCATCTTACTGCAGTGAGTTTGCATGGTTGAGAACGAACCGGCCGGCCCTGTTGCTAGTCAATCCGTTTGTACCAACCAAGAACTCATACATCGGCTTACCCTCGACACCCAATGTACCATATGATAGTGACGTTGCCTGTCCTCGAAATCACCTATACACACTACAACCGCGTGCACATTTTTTTGAATTTTCCACGCGGTCGAGCACTCCCTCGTCCTATAAATTTGGAGCGCATCAGGGTATACATGCACAACACAATTTATCCCCAGTCCAAGACATTCCCAGCTGTACTTCATCATTACAGGCTAGATAGAGGGAACTAGCTAGCCGATCATACACCAATATGTATACCATTAAGCCACTGATGGCTTCTGCACGTGTCTTCTCCCCCTCCGTTGAGCACCTGCTCCATTCGGTTTCACCGGTGGCCGGAAATGGCGCCGGCCGACATGGTTTCTTCCACCCTTCGCCGGTGATATGTCCTGGCCGGGAGCCCACCTCCCATGAGCTGTCCGATGATTTTGACTTCCAGGTATGCAGCGACTCGTGTTTCGCAATTTACTGTCATCGAGAAGTCTAACACATATCAAAGCAACTAACATGATTTTATGAAAGCATTTTTTTATAAAATAAGTCAGACAGACCGATTGTATGGTCACCCGGTCGATCTGAATAACATTTCATATGTTAAGACATATCAATGAACAAGGTGATTTATGTTATATACCTAAATTTAATATTATCCTTTATAAGAAATTTGCTCTTTGTGCGACATCAGGAGGGGCTAAGGAGTGTGCAAGCGCTGCTGCGTCAATACCCTAAGAGCAGCCGGGGCATGATGACCACTGTTGATCACCTCAAGCGTCTATGTATCGACCACTATTTCCATGATGAGATAGACAACGTCTTGGACTCATGCGTGGGTCTCATCCATAGTGATGATCTGCTCGATGCAACCCTTTCCTTGAGGCTTATGAGAGAAGCCGGATACTGTGTTTCAGCAGGTCAGCAAAATATTAATTCCGCCTGTTGAGTGAGACTGCACAAACGGAAATTCACTTTGCAACCCGAGCTTATTTTTTTTCGATAAAGGAACCCAAGCTCATATGCTCCTGGTCAAATAAAAAATCATAAAAAATAGTAAAACATTTCAAAAAAATCTGAATTTTTTTGGTGATGAACATATACATGTTTTCTTCATACTTGCAAAATTTCGTCATGAAATTACATGTCCAATTCTCTGTAAAAAAAGATAAAATCACTGCTCTGAAAACATATTTTTTAAATCTCATTTTGGTCACTGGATTTGTCTTTTTTGAACAGAGCAGAAGAAATGGCATTTCATCACGAAATTTTGCACATAAGTAAAAAACATGTATATGTTCATCACCAAAAAAATTCAGAATTTTTTGAAATGTTTTACTATTTTTCCCGAATTTTTTATTGGACCAGGAGCAGGTGGCTCGGGAGCCAAAACGCCTCTCTCCACAAACGCCCGAGGACATTTTTCTTGGTTTTTATGCCATATACATAGCGCAGGTGGTGTAATAAATTGGAGTAACTGGGTCCATTTTACAATCCACTGTGTCCTAAAGCACCTCTTTTGAGTAACATTATTCTTTGGATGTATATTACCCACCTAAAAAACCATTCTCCTCGACACGCAGATGAGATTCTTGAAAAGTTCGCAAACTGCAACGGCGATTTCAACCTTGCTCATAGCAACGACATAAAAGGTTTGCTAAGTTTGCACGATCTGTCACACCTCAACATGGGAGAGGTTTCACTCTACAAGGCAAAAGAATTCTCAAGCAAGCACCTTAGGTTTGCAATGAGGAACTTGGAGCCAAACCTTGCCAGATATGTCAGGCAGTCACTAGACCATCCTTACCATGTGAGCTTGATGCAGTACAAGGCCAGGTACCACCTGAGATATCTCCAGAGCTTACCAACTAGAAACATTGCAATAGAGAAGTTAGCACTTGCGGAGTTCCAGATTAACAAGTTGCAACATCAGGGGGAAATGCAAGAGGTTAAGAGGTACACATCTAATAAACTACACTCCTTCCATAATTAACTATTTGGATATTGGCCAATCTAATTATCCACTGGTTAGGAAAATACAAAACTTTTTCAAAAAAGTTACATATTTAAAAATGCTAATACAAATTAATCATTTTATTGGTTATATATATGTATGCCTAAAGTTACAAGAGGGATAATTTTTAATATGGATATTTCATGTTTACACAGATGGTGGATGGATTTGGGAATGGCTAAAGAAATACCGGTTGCAAGGAACCAAGTTCAGAAATGGTACATGTGGCCCATGACTGTTCTCGAGGGTTTATCCTTCTCGAGATATCGGATTGAGATAACAAAGATCATCTCACTCATCTACATTGTTGATGACATCTTTGATCTTGTTGCCACAGAAGAGGAACTTTCCCACTTCTATGAGGCGATAAAAATGTGAGCGTGGAAGTTTCCGTGATTAGAAACAAACATTTATTTTTAGAACCAACATATGATTACACGAAAAAGAAAATTGGTGGTTCACACATAAAATACACGTTTTTGCAGGTGGGATCTTGCAGCTGCCGATTCACTGCCAAACTACATGATATCATGCTACAAGGCTCTTTACACCGTCACAAATGATATTGCTGAAATGTGTAGAAAAGAGAATGGATTAAACCCTATCAATCATCTCAAGAAGGCCGTATGTCTCCTAGAATATTTCTGCAGTTTTTTCTTTCATTTGCCTAGAAACATTACAATAGTAATAGTATACCACATCAAAAAATTCTATTGCTCTATAATTTGCATGGGACTGCATTTACAAATATAATTTAAGAAAATAACACTACATAATACTCACTTGTTGTCTTTCGTTTCTCTTGTAGTGGGCAACGTTGTTCGATGGATTCATGATTGAGGGAAAATGGCTATCTAATAATCAGGTCCCCAATTCGGAGGACTACCTAAGAAACGGCGTTGTCACCTCTGGAGCACCACTTGTGTTTCTCCATCTTTTCTTCATGCTTGGACATGATTTAACAGAAACCGACATCAACCACATCCCTCAAGTCATCTCCTGCGCGGCCAAGATCATGAGGCTTCAAGACGACATGGGCAGTGCCATGGTCAGAGAAAACCAAAACCTACAATTAGACGATTTTGTAGGATCCACACTATTTGAAATTTTTACACAAACTAATTTGATATGTATCTTGGTAGGTGCACGTTCACATGGACATCAATAAAGTGGCTCATGTTTCTTGCCATGATTTTTTCTTTGTCCAAGCAGAATGAAGCGCAAGAAGGGCTCGATGGATCATACAAAGAGTTCTATCTAAGGGAGAACCCTCATGGGGATGCCGAGGAGCACATGCTGAAGATGATCGAGAATGAGTGGGTGGAGCTCAACAGGGTGTGCTTCACCGGAACAAAAACATCATTGTCACCTAGCTTCATCCGTGCGGCACTCAACTTTGCCAGGATGGTCGGTGTCATGTATGGCTACGACAACGAGCAGAGGCTCCCGGTCCTCGAGGATTACACGAGGATGCTCCTATTTTGAATCATACATGGCATGGCCAGCCATGAGTCATGTAGATCTAGTGTACTCTTGATATTGCTGCTGGGTAGGTATTTGCAGAGCTTATTGCAGGCCAAGCAACGTTGTGTCCTCCCCAGCCCACAGAATATGTTCTGATTAGCCCTTAGTACTTTGACAATATAATCAGTGAAACACCAGCCCATGCTTTTCTAGGTGCCCGCAGCCCCGCATTACGTTACATTGATGGCAGAGACCTTGCCGTTATACACATGTTTGTTGCATTGTGCTTGCTTGCTATCAACTATCCGTATGGCTACCATCTTTGTACTTGTACTTATACATTTTCATCAATTATTAAAAGATAACACGTATTCATGAGCGTATGATAAAAACGAGAAATAAAGAAAGTGAGAGGACTCGGTAGACCAGTGAACAAACTCTCAAGACAAGGGATATATCTGAGGCAGCGACTCCAGTTGTAGAGCCAAACCAAGCTCTTTCGCGAAACCACAAACGAAGGTCGAGCTCTATGGAAACCTTTATTTTAAAATTTCCGAAAATCATATTTTAAAGTTTTAAATAACATGGAAAAAAATCCTGGATGTAGCCTTTGTTGTACCCTGTAAACGTGTAAAAACGCAAATAAAAATAATTCATATTTTAGGCTATGTAAAAATAACAGAACCTGGAAGATTTGGAAGAGAGTACAAATTTTACACCTTGGTAGAATACAAAATTGTCTATATCAAGGATTTTGTTTCATATTTTTAAAATTTTAAAATATGGTTTTCAAAAATTCGAAATAATAAAGGGCTCTCTGTAGCCCGAGCTCCATTTGTCCGCTCTCTGCTTTTCACGCCTATATAGCTAGTAGTTGGATTGTATCCGACTACTTTTCACACACGGTATGTCTCGTCAACAATGGACAATCACATGACACACTCGACCATGAAGAATATATTTGTAGTTTCCTCCTGAAAATATCATTTCGGGGCCAGCTAGCTAGCGTCAAGTACATGGTAAGCAATCTGATTATATATCAGTTTCCTATTTTCTAGACATATATCACTCTCTACTACATGTGTGATTCCTTGCACATAGAATACCTCGGGTTTTTTTTTCCGAAAAAGAGGTTGAGATCCCCCACCCCCAACCTCCCTCGACATATGCATCGAAAAGATGCATACAACCTTATTTAGTAACTTATTAAATACAACTCTCACAAAACATACATCCAACAACCCGAAGCGACCATGTCACATCTTGAAACTCGACAATGGGGGAGAACATGCAAACAGGGTGTGGCCTTTTGCCCTGTACATGCCACAATGCCCTACAAGTTAGAGATCCGGAGTGGGTCACCGAGCCGACCTATGACGTACATGGAGCACACATCCGGTCCAGCTGCCCTCAGCATGTACGGCTTACACAGGCTTCAGAACTCACCACCACCATTGAACCGTCGACACACCTTCAGGGCAGATCGAGCTCCGCATGACTCTCGCCAGGACAGCCGTCGACACCGCCCCGGTGCCACCGCCCCACACTCTCCCATCAAAACATGTTTGGGGCCGAAACTCCGATCCGTCGTGCCATGCCGTGAGACCCGCCGTCGTCGATGTGGTAGATGTCATGCCACACCACCTCTGCCCCTCCAGCCATGTTCTAAAAACGATGTCTCCAGGAAGAAGAGCGGCGTCGTATGCCACAGGTCCTATCCAGGAAACCCAGCTTCCATGATATTTTCCGAAGCATCCTGAGCGAGGAGACGGAGACTATTCAACAATGATATATATGAGCTCCTAGACGATGCCTCCAAGATTCTTCGTGAAGATTCCGCCCTCTCTGTCGGTTTCCTTTTTTATCTCACGTCGTCTCAGTGTCGGTGGTAATCTTGATGTTTCCTACTAAAAGACAAATTGCTTAGCAGCTAGCTCTCGGTACGCCATCAGTACGTAGGTTCTCTGTGTCACGCGTACTACGTACAATGTGGTGAGAGCGACCAGCTGCAGTTGGTGGTTACGCATCAAGGAGACTTTTCCATGCTCCCCAGGAGCACGTGTCGGATCGAGACGTTCACGTGGCCATGTGACCGTGACCAGTGGCGGACCTAATTTTTGACCTGTCGTGGGATCTCGACGTTGGCGAAAGACTCGTGCTGGTATATTGGCTGTCGGCGAGGCATCACCTATAATTATAAACAAGCAATTTAGCATACTCAATCCGGCTAGAATGCTGTGATTTAGATTCAGACTAATATCGTACTAGCAGCTAAACAAAACTGTCACACTGACCAAAGGACACGACGTGCAACCGTGCACTACCTATACGGCTGTACCTATCTACCTGAAGTCGGAAGACCTAGGTGGGGCTTTGGGCGTCATGCAGCCGTCAGGGAGCACGGAGCAGGTCGGCAGCGGCAGGGGACAGGTCGTGGCGGCATGGCCGGCCGAGGCAGCTAGGCGCGCTGGAGACTCGAGAGAGATTTCAGAGTTCAGTCGATACGACGATGCCTCGATTGATTTGATCGCAAGAGAAGGACGTGACTGCTGGAAACTGCTCCCTTCGATCTCTTCTCAGTTTATTTTCCGATCGCTTCCGGACGGCCTGTGTATTCTTTTCCGTGTCGATATTTACACGTACATGGGCTGGGCTGCAGGGCATGCCGGTGCATACCTGCCATACCTTGTAGGTTGGTGGCATCGTGTACTTGCCAATCTTTCAGCTTGATGGCTTTAGGAGTCATAGATGGTGTCGGCGAGGCGGCGGTGGCGACTCCATCAGATGAGTCTTTCCTCATGCTCTGTCACCGTTGCTGCGGCGTTCTCTCCGGCGCCATAGTGGAGCGAAGAGGATTTGTTTAGGAGTACGTGCAGACTATTGCCTGTGAGGATGGAAGATGGTACATCTTGTGCTGGGTTCGTGGTTGGAGGTTGACGGTTCTGGTTCCCTACTCCGACATCGCCGTGCGGGGGTGCCAGTTCTGAAGTTCGATGGCGTGTCCGGGGTCGTGCTGCCCCGGTCTTATTCTTTCTACGGCAATGGTTTTTGTCCTATGGCAAACTAATTTGGAGGTCCAAAAAGCTGCTGATCAGCGATGGAGCCGCGTCGAGCTCGGGTGAAGAGGTGATATGTCTCACTTCTCTTTGGTGGCTGCTACGGTGGTACCGAAAGAGAGTGATAGACGTTGGTTTGTCACATAGATTTATCCTATCTTTTCAGTTCTGGAAGGTCGGTATGTACATGGCTTGTAACTTGACCTTTATTTATAAATGAGACACGTATTACCATGAAAAAAAACCATCGTACGTACACGCGCTCTGACGAAAGATGGCACATACGCGCGTCGGAGGAAGCTAAACCTAATGGACCTGCTGATCAGAAATGACATTGACAGATCCTTTCGACGCTTGTGAAAATTCAAAATTTCCTTGAAGATTAAAATTTGGCTCTTGCTGATTAACATGGCCAGACGTAATTGGGCAGGTATATATATATGCTAGGTACTCAGGACATAGCATGGTGAAAGAGGGAGAAGACGCCTACAAGATGGGTTCCTCGGCTGGAAGGTGAAGATGTACGCGGGGAGGCTGCTGTTGATGGTGATACAAGCTTCAATTGCTGAAGAAAAAGAATAAAAAATGATGAAGACACAAATAGAAGAGAGAAAAACAAAGAGAGCTGCTGGAGAAGAGAAGAAGAAAGCTGCTTTGCGAGTTGGATTTCCTGCTTCCTGAATCCTGAGTCGAAAAAAACATATTTCCTGGAGGTGCTGCATGTGAGAATTAGAATTCACGCAATTCACAGGCTAAGCAGTATAATGTCTCACGATATATATAGTCTCTTTTACAACTCCCTCTGTCCTTTACTTAGCAGGAGCGTATCTTCTTTTTTATGTGTAACTTTGATCATCGTTTGACCGGTGAAAATTGGATTATACTATGTCACAAGAGTTATATACCATTAAATTTGTATTCTAATATTTTTTTAATGGTAATTTGATCTGAGTAATAAATAATAAATATATTGTTAGTCATATTCGCCGTTTGGGCAACACGTACAATAATGGTGACGCAAGGAGAACATATAGAATGCCGTTTGGGCATGACGATCTTCCTTTCGGAGAGGGTGGACGGGTTGGTTGAGTTGCATCCTTCGGGGTGCTCCCTAGCAGTATTTTTTCCTTTGGCCTCGGCCGGTTGTTGTTTGCTTCTCCTATATATATAAAGACAAAGCTTTTATCTCGTTTCAAAAAAAAAAAAATACGAGCTCCTAGATATGCCTCCCAGACTCTTCGCGAAGATTCCGCGCTTTCCATCTGTCGCTATTTCCTTTTTTTTTGTCACGTCGTTTCAGTGTCGGTGGTAATCATCATGTTTCCTAAAGAACGAACTGCTTAGCAGGTACTCCCTCCGTCCAAAAATAAATGTCTTAAGTTTGACAAAACGTGGATGTATCTATATATGAAACATGTCTAGATACCTCCACTTTTAAGCAAATTTGAGACACTTATTTTTAGACGGAGGGAGTACTAGCTCTCGGTGCGCCATCAGTACGTACGTACGTTCTGTGTGTCACACGTACTACGTACAATGTGGTGAGAGCGACCAGCTGCAGTTGGTGGTTACGCATCAAGGAGACTTTTCCATGCTCCCCAGGAGCAGGTGTCGGATCGAGACGTTCACGTGGCCATGTGACCGTGACTCGGGTTCATTTTTTTTTCATGGACTCGGGTTCATTTCATCCGTGTACTTGTGTGGCCTTTATTTCACGTATACGCGTACTTGTGTGGCTCTAGCTAGACATTTGCGTACGCGCGCTTCCGCAATAAATAAATAAAAAATTGCGTACGGGCGTACGTAGGGGGAAGCTAAACCTAATGGACCTGTTGATCAGAAATGACATTGACAGATCCTTTCGACACATGTAAAAATTCAAAATTCCCTTGAAGACTAAAATTTGGCTCTGGCTGATTAACATGGCTAGCTAGCTAGACGAGATAATTGGGCACTATATATGATGCCAAAGTATTGAGATTTGTTATTTTGTGATGATGATCCAAATTCATTTAAAGGGCGGCTAAGTTTTGACGGAGCGAAGCGAGGCCTGTCATCGGTAGGCTTGGGCCGAGTCAGCAGGCCTACCGGGGGCGCGGTCCCTGCGGTACGGTACGAGTGGTTACCGACTTGGATTAGGGTTCCACTATTACCGACCTGGATCAGGTCAGGACCACTATAAGTACCTCTTGTAAGCCGCCGCATGAGATAAACTACACATTGTGATATAGTGAAGTTTCGCTGGCTGGCGCCCGTGGTTTTTTCTCTTCCTTGTTGGAAGAGTTTTCCACGTTAAAATCTCGTGTCCCCGTTGGTTTGATCTCCTTCTATTCATCGTTTTATTTGCCTATCGTTTATAACAAGGGGGGCGTTGGCTTGGTCACTCACTTGCAATTTTTCATATATAAATATTTATTATGTAGAAGTTTTGTCTATAGATTTTTCTGTAGATTTTTTTTCATATACGAGAGATAGGAGGAAAATAGTCGGGTTTGTTATGCGGTGGTCAAACATCAAAAAGGCACACTAATATCACACACGATAGTAAACAAAATTAAGTATCATCTCTATAATGGTTTTATTATTATCCTGCAGTATAGAGGTTATTGTGGTTGTGCATCGCCACGGACGCTTGTGATCTACCATGTACAATCCAGCCATAAAAATGATCGAAGGGTACCGCCCGGTCTGAAAGATGTAAGTGGTGAGTAGCTCCTCCCGCATGGCTCCGATTTTGACATGGTTTCCTCTGCCTCCTGTCGTGGCTCACGCCTCCACCTTGATCAACCCTGACGCCACCAGATTGGAGTTAGAACAAGTTATGTTATGTGATGTGGGGTATAGTGAAAATTTTGAATTTTTGACTGATGTTAAAATGGAGCTCAAATATAATTAATTTGCGTCCACATTAGAGGGATCTATAAAAACTGCAGCCTACATATACCCTAAAACGGTATTGAAATGTTTTTTCAACCATTTTACAAGATGCACTATTAGATGATATGTTAGAGTTGTTGTGCCTTGGCTCTATCTGCATTAATTGTACATGTTGTGATATGTAACTAGTACCACTAAATTGACTTGCCATCTTTAGCTAGGTCACTACCAGTAATTTAGTAAAATTTCTACAGAAAAACTCCATCTCGAAATGTTGAAACATTGTTTTATTAGATTTCATTTTTTAAGTATTTTCCCAATTTCCTATGACTATCAAGGTTTTTGTGATGTAAAAGATGATATGGATGAAATATTTGAATTCCTCTCATTTTTCTAATCGATTTAGGTATTTAATTTGTCAAATTTCGATTTACGGATTTAAAGATATGAATTATTCTATATTAAATGTAAAAAAGGAAAATAATAAAGTAAAATTCATTTTATTGTTATTTATTCGAAATATACTATTACATAATCATTGTTACTTTACTCAAACAAATTTTTAAAATTTAAACAACGAAAAGTGTAACATCATAACTGAGGGGTTAATATGATTGATAGGATAGTAATATCAGTAAGTTCTAATTTCTCATTTGGAAGCTAGTTTGGAAGGAACTCAAAAGTTAAACGTGCCCGGGCTGGAGGATGGGTGACCGAACGGAAAGTTTGACTAGGGTAAGTACTTTGACCTATAATTAAGTGAGTAATTAAGGATTAACTATGTGACTAAGTTGAAAATTTCGAAATACAAATAAAAAGAATTAAAAAATTAAAAAAAAAGTTCAAAAAAAATTCAAAAAATAAAAATAATCGGCACTCAGAGGTCGACGGCAATGCCGTCGGCGTATGGTGCGCTGACGGAAACGGTCGAATGCCGTCTTGTGGGGCCCACACCACGTACGCCGACGGGATCGTACGTTTCCCGTAGTGATATACTCTAAAACGGTATTGAAGTATTTTTTTCAACCATTTTAGAAGATGCACTACTAGATGATATGTTAGAGTTGTTGTGCCTTGGCTCTATCTGCATTAATTGTACATGTTGTGATATGTAACTAGTACCACTAAATTGACTTGCCATCTTTAGCTAGGTCACTACCTGTAATTTAGTAAAATTTCCACAGAAAAACTCCATCTCGAAATGTTGAAACATTGTTTTACTCCTTTTTTCCAGCATTATGCATGTTTTGTTGAGGATATGAAAAGAAGTCACCACGCTTGGGGCTGTGTTGTTAGAAAAGCACAATCTTTGATGAAAATGACTGAAACGTTGAGAGCGGGTGTGTGACACGTTGCACTGATTCTGCGAGTTGATCGGTCTAACAGCGAATCTGACCACTCATACCCACATGTAAAGGGCGTACATGGCACGTCCACTCCTGGCTCTATTCTTTTTTTTTTTGTGACGAAAGAAACGTGTTCATAACATAGCGAAGAACAACACCAACATCAACACGCCTAACACACTACTATGCTCCTGGCTCTATTCTATACTCCTCTTTACGACGTGCTTTATTACTGATAAACGTGCTCTCTGCTAGCTAGGCCGCAAAATGGGACCGCCGGCCGGCTGGTCACTCGCCCGGCCCATGTGCGTGAAATAGCTCCGACGATGTCTCCATGTACTGCTGCAATCCGAAGTGCGGTATCAGCCGCATGCTGGCCACACCTTCGCTGTTCAATTTCATGCATATCTCTTGATTCCTTTCATAGCACTCCCTCGTCCTATAAATTTGGAGCCAACTAGCAGCTGTACTTCATCATTACAGGTTAGATAGAGGGAACTAGCTAGCCGATCATACACCAATATGTATACCATTAAGCCACTGATGGCTTCTGCACGTTTCATCTCCCCCTCCGTTGAGCACCTGCTCCATTCGGTTTCACCGGTGGCCGGAAATGGCGCCGGCCGACGTGGCTTCTTCCGCCCTTCACCGGTGATATGTCCTGGCCGGGAGCCCACCTCCCATGAGCTGCCCGATGATTTTGACTTCCAGGTATGCATTGAGTCGTGTTTCGCAATGTAGTTACTCGCATTGAGAAGTCTAACATATATCAAAGCAACTAACATGATTTTATGAAAGCATTTTCTCTTTTTTTAAAGTCAGACAGATCGATTTTATGGTCGCCTGATCGATCTGAATAACTTTTCGTATGTTAAGACATATCAATGAACGAGGTGATTTACGTTATATACCTAAATTTGTGCAACATCAGGAGGGGCTAAGGAGTGTGCAAGCGCTGCTGCGTCAACACCCTAAGAGCAGCCGGGGCATGATGACCACTGTTGATCACCTCAAGCGTCTATGTATCGACCACTATTTCCATGATGACATAGACAACGTCTTGGACTCATGCGTGGATCTCATCCATAGTGATGATCTGCTCGATGCAACCCTTTCGTTGAGGCTTATGAGAGAAACCGGATACTGTGTTTCAGCAGGTCAGCAAAATATTAGTTCCGCGTGTTGAGTGAGACATATGCACACTAGTTTAGGAATAAGCCCGAGGACATTTTTCTTGATTTTTATGCCATATAGACAGCGCAGATGGCGTAATAAATTGGAGTAACACTATCCATTTTACAATCACATCTGTCCTAAAGCACCTCTCTTGAGTAACATTATTCTTTCGTTGTACATTACCCACCTAAAAACCATTCTCCTCGACACACAGATGAGGTTCTTCAAAAGTTTGCAGACTGCAACGGCGATTTCAACCTTGCTCATAGCAAAGACATAAAAGGTTTGCTAAGTTTGCATGATATGTCACACCTCAACATGGGAGAGGTTTCACTCTACAAGGCAAAAGAATTCTCAAGCAAGCACCTTAGGTTTGCAATGAGGAACTTGGAGCCAAACCTTGCAAGATATGTGAGGCAGTCACTAGACCATCCTTACCATGTGACCCTGATGCAGTACAAGGCCAGGTACCACCTGAGATATCTCCAGAGCTTACCAACTAGAAACATAGCAATAGAGAAGTTAGCACTTGCAGAGTTCCAGATTAACAAGTTGCAACATCAGGGGGAAATGCAAGAGGTTAAGAGGTACACATCTAATAAACAACACTCCTTCCATAATTAACTGTTTGGAGATTGGCCAATCTAATCATCCACAGGTTAGGAAAATACAGAACTTTTTCAAAAAAGTTACATATTTTAAAAAATTCTAATACAAATTAATCATTTTATTGCTTATATATATATGCCTAAAGTTACAAGAGGGATAATTTTTAATATGGATATTTCATGTTTACACAGATGGTGGATGGATTTGGGATTGGCTAAAGAAATACCGGTTGGAAGGAACCAAGTTCAGAAATGGTACATGTGGTCCATGACTGTTCTCGAGGGTTTATCTTTCTCGAGATATCGGATTGAGATAACAAAGATCATCTCACTAATCTACATTGTTGATGACATCTTTGATCTTGTTGCCACACAAGAGGAACTTTCCCACTTCTGTGAGGCGATAAAAATGTGAGCGTGGAAGTTTCCGTGATTAGAAAAAATCATTCATTTTTAGAACCAACATATGATTACACTAAAAATATTTTGTGGCATGACAAGGGTTTCACACATAAAATACACGTTTTTGCAGGTGGGATCTTGCAGCTGCCGATTCACTGCCAAACTACATGATATCATGCTACAAGGCTCTTTACACTGTCACAAATGATATCGCTGAATTGAGCAGGAAAGAGAATGGATTAAACCCTATCAATCATCTCAAGAAGGCCGTATGTCTCCTGCAATATTTCTTCGGTTTTTTGTTTCATTTGCCTAGAAACATTACAATAGTAATAGTATACCACATCAAAAAATTCTATTGCTCTATAATTTGCATGGAACTGCATTTAAAATAAAATTTAATAAAATAACACTACATAAAACTCACCTTGTTGCCTTTTGATTCTCTTGTAGTGGGCAACGTTGTTCGATGGATTCATGATTGAGGGAAAATGGCTATCTAGTAATCAGGTCCCCAATTCGGAGGACTACCTAAGAAATGGCGTTGTCACCTCTGGAGCACCACTTGTGTTTCTCCATCTTTTCTTCATGCTTGGACATGATTTAACAGAAACCGACATCAACCACATCCCTCAAGTCATCTCCTGCCCGGCCAAGATCATGAGGCTTCGAGACGACATGGGCAGTGCCATGGTCAGAAAAAAAACCAAAACCTACCATTAGATGATTTTGTAGGATCCACACTATTAGAAATTTTTGCACAAACTAATTTGATCTGTATCTTGGTAGGTGCACATTCACATGGACATCAATAAATTGGCTCATCTTATCTTACCATGATTTTTTCTTTGTCCATGCAGGATGAAGTGCAAGAAGGGCTCGATGGATCATACAAAGAGTTCTATCTAAGGGAGAACCCTCATGGGGATGCCGAGGAGCACATGCTGAAGATGATCGAGAATGAGTGGGTGGAGCTCAACAGGGTGTGCTTCACCGGAACAAAAACATCATTGTCACCTAGCTTCATCCGTGCGGCACTCAACTTTGCCAGGATGGTCGGTGTCATGTATGGCTACGACAACGAGCAGAGGCTCCCGGTCCTCGAGGATTACACGAGGATGCTCCTATTTTGAATCATACATGTACATGGCATGGCCAGCCATGAGTCATGCAGATCTAGTGTACTCTTGATATTGCTGCTGGGTAGGTATTTGCAGAGCTTATTGCAGGCCAAGCAACGTTGTGTCCTCCCCAGCCCACAGAATATGTTCTGATTAGCCCTTAGTACTTGGACAATATAATCAGTGAAACACCAGCCCTTGCTTTTGCTAGGTGCCGGCAGCCCCGCAGAGACATTGCCATTGTACACATGGTTGTTGCAGGGTGCTTGCTTGCTATCAACTATACGTATGGCTACCATCTTTGTACTTGTACTTATACATTTTCATCAATTATTAAAAGATAGTACTATTCATGAGCGTATGATAAAAACGAGAAATGAAGAAAGTGAGAGGACTCGGTGGACCAGTAAACAAACTCGTCTTTAAACCGCAAGACAAGGATATACCACAAATGTAGAGCCAAACCAGGCTCTTTAACGGAAACCAGATGTAGAGCCAAACCAGGCTCTTTAACGGAAACCAGAAATGAAGGCCGAGCTGTATGGAAACCTTTATTTTGAAAATTTCCAAAATAATACTTTTTAAGTTTTAAAAAGAGTTGAAAAAACCCTGGATATAGCCAATGTTGTACCTATCAACGTGTAAAATCTCAAATAAAAATATTTTATATTGTAGGCTACGTAAAAATAACAAAATACGACAAAATTAGAAGAGTAGAAATTTTACACTGTTTACTACAGTAATGTCAGACTTTGCCATTTTTGAGCAGCCCAAAATACTTGATATTTTATAGATTGGTAGAATATAACATTGTCTACATCTAGGATTTTTTCAGATTTTGTAAAACTTTAAAATATGGTTTTCAATTTTTTCAAAATAAAGTGTTCTGTATAGCTCGAGCTCCATTTGTCCGCTCTCTGCTTTTCACGCCTATATCTATTCTATATATAAAAGACGGACGAGCCATGTGCCTTCCCGCGACCAGGGGATCCGCAACCGCAGTCGCTCGCGTCACGGTTAGCACTGCGACGACCGCGAGACGTCTCGCCATAGGCGTCGTGAAGACGATGATGGAGACGACAGGAATGGAGGTCGCGGTAGCCACACTGAGTCAAGGGCGCCAAGCGCTAGCCGCCGACTCCACTCTGAGGGAAACCGCGAGCGCGGTCAATCCTCTCGCCATGATCGCGGGCAGGGCGGGCGGCACCACGCTCATGCTCTGCTGCATTCCATCATCATCGGCTCCCTCTCGCCGCTGCTCCTTGCCACGCTGCCCCTACTCCACGTCTCGCCGCTGGCTGGTTTCGCTCCTGAGCCATCCCTCACCGACGATGAGGTCTCCGAGAAGCTTCAGGCCATGTTCAGAGAGGGTTTCGCCAACTTGCGTGCCACCCTGCCAGTCATCCTCTGCATCGACCCACCGCCCCGCGCCTTCAACGACATTTGCCGCGACTAGGTCGCGTCCATCCGTGTTGCGCCCGCGGCCCTCGCCATCAGCTCGTCGAGGCTGGCTTTGCCACCCCCGTTCTCCTTGCATCTTCCTGATGCACCGGGGGCCGGCGTCGGGCCTCAGGAGGAGACAGTTGTTCTGTCACCAGGAGCTTGGGAGGAGGAGGAGGAGGAGGAGACGACATCGCTCGCCAATTCTCGCCCTGCCGATCCTCCGGCGGATGATGGCCGCATCGTCCCTGACTGCTGGGAGGAGGAGCTGGCAGGGGCAATGAAGCCTGGTTCGAGGCAAGCAAGATCACAGTCGTCGGGCGGTTGTCATGGCAAGTACTTCCTCCGGGAAGCTAAGTTGTGGGGCCATTGGTGACTAGGACACGGGAGTTGGTTAATCTCGACGAGGGGACAAGGAGTTTACCCAGGTTCAGCCCCTCTGATTAGAGGTAAAGACCTACTTCCTGCTTGTTCTTTATTGCTGTGGACTTGATCTCGATTACAGGGTTCCGACTTCTCTAACTTTGAGAGTCGGCGACTATGGGATTGGTGTTACTTGAGAGCCTATCGATCTAAGGTCCAGGGCCCTCCTTATAAAGGTGGCCGGGTCCCTGGACTTACAACTTGTACCGAGTTACACATGAACACGGAGTCCTACTTTAGGTCTTCACCTTCCAAGTTGGTACTCTCGGGTTGTATTGGGACTCCAGTCTTTGCCGTGTCCTTTACTTTATGTTAACTCGTAACGGGCTGACCGACTTGTTCCTTGTCCAGCCCATGTTGCTTGAAGTGTAACCCGACTTGGGCCTCCTTGGTCTTGGCGGGTCCACTTTCCGCTCCATGGGCCTACCCGGAAAGTATCCCCCCATCAGTAGCCCTCGAATTTATCTTGGGCGTAGCTTTGGCGTATTCGTCTGGCTTCCATGGCCGACCAGATTATCGAGTTGAGGAAAGACGTGAAAAAGGCACCTTTGATACTCCGGTCCGCTCCTTATTCTTCGTGTTCTTTCGAGAAGAGGGAGCCGGGTCCTTGTCACTGGACGATTCCTCAGAAGAAGTCAGCGCAGCAGTTGGCGGGTCTGAGATAGAGGGACCTTTGCCATCATCATCAGGAGTTTCCGGAGAAGACTCCTGGTTCTCTTCATCAGCGCCATCATCGCTTTCAGCTCTGGCGTCTTGTTCATTTGGTGACCACCAGCTGTCAGTGATCTATACAAAAGTTCAGAAAGGAATAATAAGACAAAGAAGGATTTGAAATGTTGCAAGATCCAGTTCAGAATACAAGTGTTAGGCAGCTTACCGCTGGTGGGGGAGTCGTCACATAGAAAGGTGAAAGACCGAAGTTCTCTTGGTCCTTCACCAGCTTGCCAGTCAGTTTCTTCACCAAGCGATTGATCTCGGTGCTGCTGGCTTGTTTTTTGGACATCCGGAGGTCGCTAGTCACGTACCGGGTGTACTCGATGATCAGCCGAGTCCAGCAGAGTACCAGGTCCATGCCTCCGAGTCGTGCGACACGAGGGCGCGAAGTTGTCCCATCAAAGCATCAAATTTGGGGCGGGCTTCCTCAGAGCATTTCGCCTTCATAGTGGCTGTTATCTGAAGGCTATCGGAAGAGAAGTTGGGAAGGTGAGGTTCGTCCTCAGGGGACGTGTCCTTACAGTAGAAGTGTGATTTTTGCCAGTCTTTGACATGGCTGGCGAGGATAGGTTTTGGAAAAAGGGAGCCTTGGCGGTGCTGCAGAGCGACGGCTCTGCATTTGAGGAGAGGCCGCTAGAGTACTCCGACTGTGGGTTGCAGTAGAAAAGCTCCAGGCAGAAGTCTAGGTCCGGCTTGATTTGGAGGTAATCCTCACAGAGAGTGACGAAATTGGACAAGTTCAAGATGGAGTTGGGGGCAAGGTCATGGATTCTAAGCTTATAGAAATCGAGAACTTGGCAGAAGAAAAGATTGCCAGGGGGAGTGAAGCCACGAAAGAGGTGCTCACCAAAGACGACGACTTCCCCGGCGGCCGGTGAGGGCTCGACTTCCTCACCAGCGGCGCGCCAGGACATGCTAGGGGAGATGAGCCCAGACTCTTGGTAGCCCTCGAGCGTCTCCTGGGACATCATAGATCTGCCCCAGTTGGCAGAGATGGTTCGCCGGGATGCGGGGGCAGTAGGCGCAGCTGCGGCGGCGGCGGCAATGTCAATCACCGAGCTGAGAGTAGACTTCTTCCCTTTGGCGGCCTTGGACTACTTGGGCGCCATGGTGGAGACAGAGCGTGCGTGCGTGCGAGAGGTCACGTGCATGCGAAAAGAGCGGAGGAAGAAAACGAAGCGGGAACAGAAAGAACAAATGAGATCTGGTCCCCTCGCTTTTATAATAGAAATGGGATAAGATAAACCTTAGAGAATGACGGCAGTGCCTGTTGCGATAAATGCGCGAGAATCCCGGGATATCCGTGAAAATCTCACCAGTCAAAGATGCGGCGAACCCGAGGCATCACAAAGACCACGGTCAACAGATGGCACGTGTGGAAATAAAAATGACAAAAATAATTCAGCAAGGGCCGACTTGTTTCAAGGACGAGTCCTTAGCATTGCCAAGAAAGAAGTTCCCCTCCTAACTGACTCGAGAAGAGCTACAGCCACAAGGCCAACCATAGAGTGGGGGTCAACTGTGGCGGGCTTGAGCAATGGAGACTGGAGAGGGACGACTCGTTTTTACCAAGTTTGTTATATATATGCAGGAATTCATCTCGGAGCTAGCAGCAGGCGACTTCCGAGTTGTCAACTTGAATGAAGAAGCCGGAGAAAAGGGAGTCGGACAAGTACGCCAAGACTACGCCCAAGATAAATTCGGGGGCTACTGATGGGGGGATACTTTCCGGGTAGGCCCATGGAGCCGGAAAGTGGACCCGCCAAGACCAAGGAGGCCCAAGCCGGGTTACACTTCAAGCAACATGGGCTGGACAAGGAACAAGCTGGCCAGCCCGTTACGAGTTAGCAGAAGGGAAAGGACACGGCAAAGACTGGAGTCCCAATACAACCCGGAGTACCAACTTGGAAGGTGAAGACCTAGAGTAGGACTCCGTGTTCATGTGTAACTCGGCATAAGCTGTAAGTCTAGGGACCCGGCCGCCTTGATAAGGTTTGTCACGGCAAGTACTTCCTCCGGGAAGCTAAGTTGTGGGGCCATTGGTGACTAGGACACAGGAGTGGTTAATCTCGACGAGGGGACAAGGAGTTTACCCAAGTTCAGCCCCTCTGATTAGAGGTAAAGACCTACTTCCTGCTTGTTCTTTATTGTTGTGGACCTGATCTCGATTACAGGGTTCCTACTTCTCTAACTTGAAAGTCGGCGACTACGGGATTGGTGTTACTTGAGAGCCTATCGATCTAAGGTCCAGGGCCCTCCTTATAAAGGCGGCTGGGTCCCTGTACTTGCAACTTGTACCGAGTTACACATGAACACAGAGTCCTACTCTAGGTCTGCACCTTCCAAGTTGGTACTCCGGGTTGTACTGGGACTCCAGTCTTTGCCGTGTCCTTTACTTTCTGCTTAACTCGTAACGGGATGAACGACTTGTTCCTTGTCCAGCCCATGTTGCTTGAAGTGTAACCCGGCTTGGGCCTCCTTGGTCTTGGCGGGTCCAATTTCCGGCTCCATGGGCCTACCCGGAAAGTATCCCCCCATCAGAAACTAAAGACTACGGCAAAAAGTTTGCGTCGCTGGAGCAAGAAGCTATTCGCGGATAACAAACTGCAAGTCATCATGGCTCTAGATGTTATCCTTCAGCTGGACACCGCGCAGGACTTTAGGCAGCTATCTGCGGAAGAAAAAGCCCTAAGGGCGGGGCTTAAGATACGGGTCATGGGCCTCGCGGTCCTTGAGAGATCTCGGAAAAGGCAGGAATCAAGAATCATCAACCTTAGGGAGGGAGACGCCAACACAAAATACTTCCACCATCATGTCAACACTCGTCGGAGAAAAAACCACATACAAAGGCTGAAGCAAAATGAGGGATGGGTGTCCTCTCACGATGATAAGGCTCAGGCCATCCTCGACCACTTCACGCAGGCACTGGGAACGCTGGAGATCAGGCAACTGGACCTCAACTGGGCTGCGATAAATTCAAATGTTCATGACCTCGAAGATCCCGATCTCCCTTTCTCCATCAAGGAGATTAAGGCTACGATAGATGACATGCCCTCTATTAGATGTAGGGGTTCGTTGCATGGAAAACAAAAAATTTCCTACGAAACAAGCGGAAGAAACCCCAAGATCTAGATCTATTAGTTGAAGGTAGCGAGAAGGAGATCCAATCTCTTACCCTCGAAGAACAAACAAAGCCTTTTGTCGATGCAGGGGTTGGTCTATCGATCCCCGCAACTAGACTCATCTAGTCGCGAGGAGATGTATTATCCGATCCGAGATCCAATCCGATGGAGTGCCGCACGAGCAACACCTCCGCGGTATCCACACGTACAGCTCGATGAAGACTTCCTCTCCTTGATCCCGCAAGCGAGGAGGAAGTGGCTCGCGAGATTCCAGCAGCACGACGATGTGGTGGTGGATATGGTGGAGATCCCGGCAGGGCTTCGCCAAGCAACTGCGGGAGAGAGGAGGTGGAGGAGAGGGGCGGCGGCTAGGGCTTGAGGTGGGGTGCGCCCCAGCCCTCTCTCCTCCTTATATAGGCGTGGGGGGCAGCCCTTGCCCCTCCCCCAAGTCCTAGGGGCGGCCAAGGGGGGGAACTTGCCCCCCAAGGCGCCCCCTTCCTTTTAGGGTTAGGGTTTCCCTTGGGCTAGCCGCATGGGCCTTTAGGGAGGGGTTGCGGCCAGCCCATGTGGGCTGCTGCGCCCCTCCTTAGCCCAAGTCGACCCTATGGATAGGTGGGTCCCACTATGGAACCTTCCGGAACCTTCTAGAACTTTTCCGGTACCCTGCCGAAAAATTCCCGAACTTTTCCGGAACCTGAAAACCACTTTCCTTATATGAAACTTTATCTCCGGACTCTTTCAGAGCTCGTCGTGATATCTAGGATCTCATCCGAGACATCTAATCAACACTTGATTACACCATTTACTTATCTCACTAAAACCCTAGCTACGGGTTCGAGAACATATAGACATGATCCGATCAATAATCAATAGCGGGACCGGGATGCCCATATTGACTCATACATATTCAACAAAGTTCCTTATCAATTGTACCACGATGCTGGAGATTCTTAATCTCGTATATGATTCCCTTTGTCTCATGATATTTAATTTGCCCGAGATTTGATCGTCGATATCTCCATATCTAGTTCCATCTCGTTACCTGGCAAATTCTCTTTACTCATCCGTAATATAGGATCTCTGTGATTACTCCTAATCACATGTTTGCAAACTTTCTAGATGCTATATTACCGAGTGGGCCTAGAGATATTCTACTCCGTCACATGGAGGGACAAATCCCATTCTTGATACATATCACCCAACAACCTACCATCGGAGATACCTGAAAGCCACCTTTATAATCACCCAGTTACGAAGCGACGTTTGATGTCCACAAAGTATTCCTCCGGTAAGCGGGAGTGATATAATCTCATGGTCTAAGGAAACTATACTTAACATATACTTAAAAGTGTTGGCAATGAAACTGCATGACACGATCAATTGCAACACTTTATTATTGGGTCTTGTCCATCATTTCATTCTCCCAATGATATGACTCCGTTATCAAGTGACTATAACAAGTCCTATGGTTAGGAAACCTTAACCATCTCTTGACTAACGAACTAGTCCAGTAGAGGCTTACTAGGGACACCTGGTTGTTTATATTCCACACATGTATTATGTTTCCGATTAATACAATTATAGCATGGATAATAAACTATTATCATAAACATAAATATGCTAATAAACCATTTTATTGTTGCCTCTAGGGCATATTCCCAACAGTTGATGCCTTCTCCGAGCTCTCCGCCAACAATTTCAACATCATCAACACCGCAAATATTGCCTTGCTGCCGAAGAAGGAGGGGGCGAATTCGATTACGGATTTCCGGCCAATAAGCTTGATCCACATTATTCCTAAGATAATCGCTAAGACCATGGCAAGACGTCTGAGTCTGAAGATGAATGACATCGTCTCTCACTGCCAAAGTGCCTTCATAAAAAATAGAAGCATTCATGACAATTACATGTACGTCAGAAACACTGCGAGACACCTTCATCGTGATCGATCACCCATGCTGCTGCTCAAGCTCGACATCACCAAGGCGTTTGATTCCATCCGTTGGGACTATCTTCTTGACTTCATGCGGAGGAGGGGATTCCCTCCTAGATGGTGCGCCTGGGCTTCAATCCTTTTCTCAACGGCCACCTCTCGAGTTCTTCTTAATAGTGTTCCAGGCGAGCTTATTCCGCATGGGCGTGTGTTGAGGCAGGGGGACCCTCTCTCTCCGCTGCTCTTTGACATTGGCATCGATCCTGTGGGAAAAATTCTTGAGATTGCCACTGAGGTTGGGCTCCTTCAACCTATTCCGGGCAGAGTGGACGCTATGAGGGTCTTGCTGTATGCCGGTGACGCTGCAATTTTTTTGGTCCCCTCTGCTGACGACATTTCCAACCTGGCTGCCACCCTTCAAAATTTTGGCCAGGTCTCGGGATTGGTCACGAACATCACCAAGAGCACCATCTCCCCAATCAGGTGTGAAGATCTCAATCTGGACACGCTCTTGGCGGACTTTCTGGCAGCCACTGCCCAATTCCCCATCAAATAACTCGGGCTCCTGCTCTCCCTTGATGAACTGCGAAGGGTGGACTTACAGCTGTACATTGACAAGGCCGCATCACACCTGCAGCCTTGGAAAGGAAAATTCATCAATAGGGCCGGCTGCGTGGCTCTTGTGAAGTCTGTCCTCTGTTCATTTCCATTTTTTCTCCTGACAGACATCAAAGTTGACAAACGAACCCTAAGGCCTTCGACAAGCTTAGAAGAAGCATGCTGTGGAACTGCAGTGACACTGTGAGTGGGGGAAAATGCAAGGTGAGTTGGGACAAAGTCTGCTGCCCCAAAATGTTAGGGGGTCTGGGAATTCTGGACCTGGGAAAATTCTCCAGGGCGCTCCGTTTGCGCTGGCTCTGGAACGAGTGGGTTTCTTCAGACAAGCCATGGATCAGATCTGAATGCCAAATGATAACATGGACAGACAGCTGTTCAACGCTTCGACTACGGTCATCATCGGGGATAGAAAAAAGGCATCTTTTTGGTCCTCCTCTTGGCTTGATGGCTTCCCCCCGAAAGCAATTGCTCCAAATCTTTTCGAGTCCACCAGGCGCAAAAATCAGGCTATCCACGACGCTCTCACAAAACACAGATGGATATCAGACCTTAAGGTGGAAAACTTCACTGCAGAGCACTTCGCGCAATTCATTCACCTGCGGGAGCTATTGGACACGGTGGTCCTCCTCCCTGCTTCCGATGACTCCATTCATTGGAACCTCACGAGCAATGGAATCTACACCGCAAACTCAGCTTACAAGGCGCAATTCCTGGGATCATCCTCGTGCAACTTCATGAGCATCGTCTGGAAAACTTGGGCCCCTCCAAAGTGCAGTTTCTTCTCCTGGCTAGCTGTCCAAAACAGGCTTTGGACGTCCGACCGTCTGACAGTTAGAGGTTGGCCACATCAACCGGCATGCCAGCTCTGTAGAATTCAACCTAAAATGACAAGACACATCCTTTTCGAATGCTGGTCTCTAGAAGAATCTGGTTGGACGCATCTTCGTGGACGAGATGCCAGGACCTGGCGACCTGCCTCGAATCGGTTAGGCCGACGGTTTGCGAGTATTGGAAGGCTATGGCGGCCACACAATCCTCCTCCCGGAAGGGGCTGAAAACAGCCATCATTCTAATTACCTGGGAAATTTGGAAGGAGAGCAACGCTAGGGTCTTCAACAAAAAGCTTTTGATGTCGTCAATGCTCATGCAACGCATTAAGGATGAAGTGAAGAATTGGATCACGACAGGAGCTAGGAATTTGGCGGAACTGATAGGTTAAGATCGAGAGCATGACGATCTTCCTTTCGGAGAGGGTGGACGGGTTGGTTGAGTTGCATCCTTCGGGGTGCTCCCTAGCAGTATTTTTTCCTTTGGCCTCGGCCAGTTGATGTTTGCTTCTCCTATATATATAAAAGACAAAGTTTTATCTCGTTTCAAAAAAAAAAAATACGAGCTCCTAGATATGCCTCCCAGACTCTTCGCGAAGATTCCGCGCTTTCCATCTGTCGCTATTTCCTTTTTTTTTGTCACGTCGTTTCAGTGTCGGTGGTAATCATCATGTTTCCTAAAGAACGAACTGCTTAGCAGGTACTCCCTCCGTCCAAAAATAAATGTCTTAAGTTTGACAAAACGTGGATGTATCTATATATGAAACATGTCTAGATACCTCCACTTTTAAGCAAATTTGAGACACTTATTTTTAGACGGAGGGAGTACTAGCTCTCGGTGCGCCATCAGTACGTACGTACGTTCTGTGTGTCACACGTAGTACGTACAATGTGGTGAGAGCGACCAGCTGCAGCTGGTGGTTACGCATCAAGGAGACTTTTCCATGCTCCCCAGGAGCACGTGTCGGATCGAGACGTTCACGTGGCCATGTGACCGTGACCAGTGGCGGACCTAATTTTTGACCTGTCGTGGGATCTCGACGTTGGCGAAAGACTCGTGCTGGTATATTGGCTGTCGGCGAGGCATCACCTATAATTATAAACAAGCAATTTAGCATACTCAATCCGGCTAGAATGCTGTGATTTAGATTCAGACTAATATCGTACTAGCAGCTAAACAAAACTGTCACACTGACCAAAGGACACGACGTGCAACCGTGCACTACCTATACGGCTGTACCTATCTACCTGAAGTCGGAAGACCTAGGTGGGGCTTTGGGCGTCATGCAGCCGTCAGGGAGCACGGAGCAGGTCGGCAGCGGCAGGGGACAGGTCGTGGCGGCATGGCCGGCCGAGGCAGCTAGGCGCGCTGGAGACTCGAGAGAAATTTCAGAGTTCAGTCGATACGACGATGCCTCGATTGATTTGATCGCAAGAGAAGGACGTGACTGCTGGAAACTGCTCCCTTCGATCTCTTCTCAGTTTATTTTCCGATCGCTTCCGGACGGCCTGTGTATTCTTTTCCGTGTCGATATTTACACGTATGCATGGGCTGCGCTGCAGGGCATGCCGGTGCATACCTGCCATACCTTGTAGGTTGGTGGCATCGTGTACTTGCCAATCTTTCAGCTTGATGGCTTTAGGAGTCATAGATGGTGTCGGCGAGGCGGCGGTGGCGACTCCATCAGATGAGTCTTTCCTCATGCTCTGTCACCGTTGCTGCGGCGTTCTCTCCGGCGCCATAGTGGAGCGAAGAGGATTTGTTTAGGAGTACGTGCAGACTATTGCCTGTGAGGATGGAAGATGGTACATCTTGTGCTGGGTTCGTGGTTGGAGGTTGACGGTTCTGGTTCCCTACTCCGACATCGCCGTGCGGGGGTGCCAGTTCTGAAGTTCGATGGCGTGTCCGGGGTCGTGCTGCCCCGGTCTTATTCTTTCTACGGCAATGGTTTTTGTCCTATGGCAAACTAATTTGGAGGTCCAAAAAGCTGCTTATCAGCGATGGAGCCGCGTCGAGCTCGGGTGAAGAGGTGATCTGTCTCGATTCTCTTTGGTGGCTGCTACGGTGGTACCGAAAGAGAGTGATAGACGTTGGTTTGTCACATAGATTTATCCTATCTTTTCAGTTCTGGAAGGTCGGTATGTACATGGCTTGTAACTTGACCTTTATTTATAAATGAGACACGTATTATCATGCAAAAAAAATCGTCGTATCGTACACGCGCTCTG
Organism: Puccinellia tenuiflora; assembly: GCA_012064385.1. NCBI lineage: Eukaryota > Viridiplantae > Streptophyta > Magnoliopsida > Poales > Poaceae > Puccinellia > Puccinellia tenuiflora. The sequence continues at coordinate 219,471 of QRDG01000557.1, read as the reverse complement.
ACAAAAGATGGCACATACGCGCGTCGGAGGAAGCTAACCTAATGGACCTGCTGATCAGAAATGACATTGACAGATCCTTTCGAGTTTCGACGCTTGTGAAAATTCAAATTCCTTGAAGATTAAAATTTGGCTCTGGCTGATTAACATGGCCAGACGTAATTGGGCAGGTAATATCAATATATGCTAGGTACTCAGGACATAGCATGGTGAAAGAGGGAGAAGACGCCTACAAGATGGGTTCCTCGGCTGGAAGGTGAAGATGTACGCGGGGAGGCTGCTGTTGATGGTGATACAAGCTTCAATTGCTGAAGAAAAAGAATAAAAAATGATGAAGACACAAATAGAAGAGAGAAAAACAAAGAGAGCTGCTGGAGAAGAGAAGAAGAAAGCTGCTTTGCGAGTGGATTTCCTGCTTCCTGAGTCGAAAAAAACATGTTTCCTGGAGGTGCTGCATCGATGTGAGAATTAGAATTCACGCAATTCACAGGCTAAGCAGTATAATGTCTCACGATATAGTCTCTTTTACAACTCCCTCCGTCCTTTACTTAGCAGGAGCGTCTCTTCTTTTTTATGTGTAACTTCGATCATCGTTTGACCGGTGAAAATTGGATTATACTATGTCACAAGAGTTATATACCATTAAATTTGTATTCTAATATTTTTTTATTGGTAATTTGATCTGAGTAATAAATAATAAATATATTATTAGTCATATTCGCCGTTTGGGCAACACGTACAATAATGGTGACGCAAGGAGTAACATATAGAATGTGGAACCATTTATCATGGTATGATTTTCTTTAATTTTCTTGGGATAGATGTTATGGCATTGTATCATAAAATTATATACTCACTCTTCCCCTTAAGTGCAGTGTCACCTCATCATTTTACTAACATGCCACTATATACGATACGAACGCATTGAGGGGGGCGTTGGCTTGGTCACTCACTTGCAACTGTTTCATATATAAATAATTGTTATGTAGAAGTTTTGTCTATACATTTTTGTTTGTAGATTTCTTTCCATATACGAGAGATAGGAGGAACACAGTCGGGTTTGTTATGCGGTGGTGAAAACTCACACCCTAGTAGAGCTGCGTTTGAGGAGAGTGAATATAGTGAACATGGGGCATATGCACCCTCCTATTTGAAATGTCAAAATCTGTCAAAAACTTGTCCGAAAAATTCGAAACAAAATTTTCATGAATAGGTGATGCAAAACATGTTCCCTGCACATGAGTTTCGTGGCGAAAATTATTATTTACTTTGACTTCGTAAAAAAGGAGAAAAAATCAGTACTATATAGCAATATATATGTGACGTATTTTTGACTTTTTTATGTAGGCCAAGTAAAAAGTTATTTCTTTGCGAAACTTTCTACGTACACATGGAATGTGCAGATGTACGCACGAACTTGTTTTTAGAATTTTTAAACGTTGGAAAAATGTATTTCCCAACCAGGTGCATATGCCACCGTGTTCACCCTAGTATTTTCCTGCGTTTGAGCTAAAACCATCTATAGCGACGAACATATCCCCAAAACTCACACCCTCGCTGTTTAATTTCATGCATGTCTCTCGATTCCTTCCTTCTGGGCTATATCATACCCCACGATGCCGAAGAAATACTGAAAATTAGGCTGCCTAAATTTGTGGCTGAGGATTTTGTTAATTTATTACATGGTAGTGAAATAGCTAACCAAGTACTCTAACTTATTACATGGTGTAGTGAACACGCTCATCACGTACTCTCTCCAATCTCTACACAGCATCCCTCACTGTGGCCGCCGACCCGCCGGCTGTCTTCCTCTCCAGCGCGCCGCCTCCAGCCGCAGTTCCACTAGTGCGTCCGGGCGCCGCGGTCAACGGTAGCACAATCGCGCCGTAAGTATGACCAATCTCTACAGACATGATCAGCAGTACTACTACTACATGGACGACGATGGCGAGGACCAAGAGATGAGCGACGGACCGAGCTAGACGCAATACCCGGAAGTGGAGCGTCGCGTGTCTGGGCAGCCAGCCCAGTCAGCGTCCGAGTAGGCGATGATGTCCGTGGCAGTAGAGGCATGGAGCGAGAGGCCGAGGTCCATGGTGCCACGGACATAGCGAAGGATCCGCTTCACCGCAGTCCAATGAGCATCACGGGGAGCATGCATATGTAGGCACACCTGCTGAACTGCGGAGTGCTAGCCGTCAGGATGATGTCATCGACATAGAGCAGCAGGTACGCCATGGCATCTCCCAGACGGAAGACGAACAGCGAGGCATCGGAGCGTGTGGAGCGGAAGCCGAGTTGGTGAAGGAACGCTGCGATGCGCTGGTACCACGCGCGAGGAGCCTGCTTGAGCCCATATAGTGAGCGCGAGAGCAGGCACACATGATCCGGGTGGGCGGAGTCGACGAAGCCGGTGGGCTGCTGGCAAAACACCTGCTCCTCAAGGTGGCCATGGAGGAAGGCGTTGGAGACATCCATTTGGTGGACAGGCCAGCGGCGAGACACGGCGAGCTGGAGCACGGTGCGAATCGTCCCGGGTTTGACAACCGGGGCGAATGTGTCGGTGAAGTCGACGCCGGCACGCTGGCGAAAACCACGTACGACCCAACGCGCCTTGTGGCGCTCGAGGGTGCCGTCCGGATGGAACTTGTGCTTGAAGACCCACTTCCCGGTGATGACGTTGGCGTGACGGGGTCGAGGAACAAGCTGCCACGTCTTGTTGCGCTGCAGGGCGTCGAACTCCTCCTGCATGGCCGCGAGCCACAGCGGGTCACGTAGAGCCGCCCGAGCCGAGGCGGGCAGCGGCGAAGGCGCTGGTGACGGTGACGGTGCGGTCGCGGCAGTGCATGCGTACACGTCCGCCGCATACCGCGTAGACGGACGGAACACGCCGGCGCGCGCGCGGGTGACGGGACCCATCGGAGCAGGCGCGGCGCCACCCGAGTGTCCACTCGAGGGAGGCGCGGTCGACGAAGCGGCGCCCGAGCTGAGGCTTGAGGGCGACGCGGGTGGAGTCGGCGCGGCAGCACCCAAGGCGGAGCTCGAGGGTGCTGAGGGTGGTGTCGGCGAGGCGGCACCCGAGCGAGGGCTCGAGTGCGATGCGGCCGGAGTCGACGATTCGGCACCCGAGCGAGGGCTCAAGTGTGGTGCGGCCGGAGTCGACGATTCGGCACCCGAGCTAGGGCTCGAGGGCGACGAAGGCGGGGTCGAGGAAGAAGCGCCCGAGATGGAGCTCGAGGGCGTAGCCGACGCAGCCGGCGCAAGTAGGCGACGACGCGGGTTTTCACCCGTGGAAGGCGAAGGGGGCATCACCTGGTCCTGTGCAAACGGGAAGCAACACTCATCAAAGTAAACATGCCTCGAAGTGATGATCCGATGGGACACGGGGTCGTAGCAGCGATAGCCTTTGGTGTTAGCCGGGTAACCAAGGAAAATACATGGAACGGAACGTGGGGCGAGTTTGTGAGGGGCGGTGGCGGCGGTGCTGGGGTAACAACGACAACCGAAAATCCTAAGGCCGTCGTAGGATGGAGGGGAGCCGAAAAGTAGATGATGGGTGTGTAGTTCCAACGAGTACGACACGGACGGAGGTTGACTAGGAGAGTGGCGGTGGCTAAGGCGTCGGGCCAGAAGGTGGGTGGGACATGACCGTGGAAGAGTAGGGTGCGGACGCAATCGTTGAGTGTGCGGAGGACGCGCTCGGCACGACCATTTTGCTGGGAGGTATAGGGACAGGTGAGACGGAAGATTGTGCCGTGAGAGGATAGGAGGTTGCGAATGGCAAGATTGTCGAACTCTTTTCCGTTGTCAGTTTGTAGGGCATGAATGGGGCGACCAAACTGGGTGGACACATAGGCATAGAAGGCTGTGAGAGTGGCGGCGACGGCGGACTTGTGACGGAGGGGAAACGTCCACACAAAGTGAGAAAAATCATCAAGAATGACTAAGTAATAAGTAAAACCAGAGTTACTCGGAATCGGAGAGGTCCATACATCGCTATGAATTAATTCAAACGGAAAGGATGCAACTGTGGTGGAATTACTAAAAGGAAGACGAACATGTTTGCCGACACGACAGGCTTCACAACTGTGTGTAGCCTTTTTATTACATGAGAACGAAAAACCCCTCATTATTTGATGGAGCGTGCCGGCACTCGGGTGTCCAAGACGAGCATGCCAAAGATCAACGCCGGCGGAGAAAGCACGAGGTCCGGCGCCGGGGGTGGAAGACGACTGGACGGGATACAAATCGCCTGGGCTCTCACATCGGTGGAGTACCATCCGTGTACGGGCGTCCTTAACAGAAAAACCAGAAGCGTCAAATTCCACAGTCACAGAATTATCACGAGAAAGAGTTTTAACAGAGACTAAATTCTGAATGAGATGGGGAGACACAATGACATTATTTAGAGACAGTGGTTTAGAGGAAGAAGGAAAACGAGCGGAACCTATATGAGAAATAGGAAGATGGGCGCCGTTACCGACAATGATGCGAGACTCGGTGGAGGTGGGAAGAGAATGAGAGAGGTTACCCGGGTGAGCAGCCATGTGAGAGGAAGCACCCGTGTCCATGAACCAATCGCCGCCACCGGCGTATGTCCCGGGCGCAGGCACCTGCTGGAGGGCGGTGTAGAGCGCCGGGTCGTACGTGGGCTGGGGAGGCGCGTAGGGTGGCGGGGCGCCGAAGGCCGGAGTGTAGGGCGATGGAGCGGCGTGGCCGGAGTGTAGGGCGTTGTAGGGCGGCGCGGTGTGGTAGGGCGGCGTCGCGGCGAGGAGAGCCTGATGAGTCGGCGGGCGCGGTCCGAGGATGCCGGGAGCGGGCGGACGCGGCACCGGCATGGTGTAGGCGTGTACGACGCCCGTCCACGGGTTGTAGCCTCCACTCCATGGGGGCGTCGGCTGCGGGTTGCCACCGCCGCCACCGCCGTTGCCGCCACCGTTGTTGCGGCCGCCACCGCGACGGCGACGGTTGTTGCGCCCCTGCTGCTGCTGCTGCTGAGGATGCGGGGCGGGGAAGGGCGCCGCGGGCGCCGGGGGGCGCGGCGGCTGCTGGGGGGGCGCTGGGGCCGGAGGGGCCGGGGCGCGGTACCCGGCAGCGAAGGCGGTGTGGACGGCACGGGTGCGCGTGTTCTTCAGGCGGCGCTCCTCGAGACGAAGGTAGTTGACGGCGCGCTCGAAGGTGGGCTCGGACATGAGGGTGAGGTTGGAGGCGGCGTTCCCGAGATCTTCGCTGAGACCGGCGGTGAGGGTGGAGAGGAGGATCTCGTCCCCCATCGCAAAGCCGAGGTCCTGGAGCTCGTCGGAGATGGCCTTGAGGCGCAGGCAGTAGGCGTCCAGCGTTTGATCATTCTGTGGCGTGCCGAAGAATTCTTGCTGCAGGAAGACGATCCGCTGGAGCTTGTTGTCGGTGAAGAGCCCGTTGATCTTCGTCCACACCGTGCGAGCGTCATCGCCCTCACGTACGACGGTCTTGAAGATGTCCGGCGAGATGGTGAGGAAGAGCCAGCGGATGATGGTGGCGTCGATGGCGAGCCAGTCGGCGTCGCGGCGGTTGAAGAGATCCACGGTGCCGTCGATGTGATCGCGGAGATGGTACTCGCGGAAAAGGAGGTAGAAGTAGGTCCTCCAGGCGTGATGGTTTTTGTCGGCGTAGGAGAGCTTGACGGGGACGTGGTCGGCGATGTAAACCTCGCGAAGAACGGCGGAACTAGGGGTGAGGGAGGCATCGGAGGAGGAATCGGAGGCGAAGGGGTTGCTGGAGTTGGAGATGGACGACATGACGGCGCGCGGAAGGGAGAGGCGGCGCTAGGGTTTTGGTGGGTGGGGGGGGGGGAAGGGCGCGTCGGCGCGGGAGGCGGCGGCGGCGCGAGGTGGGGAAGGGGAGAGCGCGGCGGCGCGGTAGGCGGCGGCGGCGCGAGGTGGGGAAGGCGGCGGCGCGCGAGTGGGGCGGCGCAGCGGCTAGGTTAGGTTAGGATCGAGAAGGGTGTCTGATACCCTTCTCGTGCGATCGCGGTACTGCTGACTAAATGGGGTTGATCCTAGGTTTAAATTACTTATTAGGGTGGGAGCGATTGCCGTTATCTGGTCGCTTTGGCTGTGTAGAAATGACAAGGTTTTTAACGACAAAAATTCTTCTATTCTGCAGGTTATCTACCGTTGCACAGCTACACTCCGATTATGGTCGGTCTTGGAGGTATCGACGCCCCCGGGAGTTGTTCTTGGAGGTATCGTCGCGCTTGGAGGCGGCAGCCAGGGAGCTGTTCTCCCGGCATGGATGGTCGAATAACCTGCGGATCAGCTCTTAGTTACCATGGGCGGCTTTACAATTTCTCATGATGATATGTAATCCGCCTTTTTTCTTTCTATTGCTTTGGATACGCTGGACGGTTTTGGGCTGTGTGCATCTTAGTTATGCAGAGGCCGGGTGTAGTGCTTAATACTCTTTAAGTAATAAAATCCCTTTATCAAAAAAAAAACTGCGCAGAGATTTCCCATCGGGAGACTGTTAATCCCTGTGCCCTCGAGGAAAAGATGACACCCGTTAAAAGAGTAACATATATTATACGCATATAACAAATCGTTTTCAAGAAGAGCCAGCCAAACTAAAGGTTTCAGTAAGTTTGGGAAAGGAATTTTACATGTAATTAAAGCACACAGAGGGTAGGGGAAGAAGGGTAGCCACGACGCCCTTCGATAAGGGATGATGCCACCCAGAGGTGGCACCGCGTCGGTGTAGGTCGAGCCGTTAAGGATTTCTCCCAAAATACCCTATCCACGACCCCCGGACGATCCGTAACACAGGAGCCCGCAAGGACGAGGCATCAAAACCACCAGACTAGCCACCCACCAACATGCGCGACCACCGTCACTAAAGCCACCATCGTCATCTCACTGAAGCAACCACCATGAGGCATGCGGGACACAGGGGAGGAGTAGCTTATACTAGGGTCAGCAGTACCGTGACCGCACGAGAGGGAACTACCTCCAACATCGACCAGACGCGATCGCAGAGCACACCAGTCCCTGTCAAGTCTGTTCGGGCCCAGTAGGCTCGTAAAGCCCCCACGGGGCACACCAGTCCTAATAAGTTCCGGTCAGGCCTAGATCCGGCCAACAAAGCTCGCCACCATGCTGCAACTGGCCGGCCGCTACCCCCATAGTTCCACGCCAACATCGTTGGACTGCCAACACCCAGCCAAAGAAGGGCCCGCCGCCAACCTAGGACGTCGGGCATATCCAGTAGGGGTGCCAAGGTTGGCATGGCACTCCCTCCGAAATACAATTTTTTTCTTTCCTACCTATATTTGGATTGGTCCTACATAGGTATATTCATGATTAAAAAGTGTTGATTTGATAAATCTTTGTGATCAGAAACTCTAAATTCCCAACATCAATTCCCGACTAAACATGAAGTCGAACAAGCCTAATATAGGTTTTCTAAAACTTGTCACCCCTACCGATCAGCTCCTGGATCTGCCACTGCTAGGACGCACCGTCGGCGAACAATCTCCGCCCGCGAGGCCTCCTCCGTGCGCGGCTAGGGACATCCGCCACCACCAACACCATCTGAGCCTCTCCCAACGGCTCCCGTCGCTCCCCCCCCCCCCCTACGGCAGCGGGAGGGGAGAGACGGGATGGGAGGGGATGGGGACGGAGAGGGGTGAGGCCACGCCGGCCGCCACGGGGCGGCACGGATGCGGGGGAGGAAGGGTTTCGGGGGAGAGAGGGATGCCGTTCTACTTCCTCGGCTCTATTCTCTACGACGTACTTCACTACTGATAAACGTGCTCTATTATAGCTAGCTAGGCCACAAAATGGGACCACCGGCCGGCTGGTCACTCGCCCTATGCCTGAAATAGCTTCGACTTTGTAAGATACTGCCGCTGTCCGAAGCGCAGTATCAGCCGCCTGCTGGAGCTGCGTTTGAGCTAAACCGTCTATAGCGACGAACATATCCCCAAAGCTCACACCCTCGCTGTTCAATTACAGCATGCATGTCTCTTAATTCCTTTCTGCTAGGCTACATGAAAATCTTCATGCCCCACAATGCTGAAGAACTACTGAAAAATTAGCTACGGGCTGGCTAAATTTGTGGCTGGGGGTTTTGCTTCCTGGCATTTTGAAAAGAACAGAGTGTTTTCGATTTCCAGCATCGATCTATAGACCGCGACTCGAGCCCAAGCTGGATGTGCAGACGAGCTCAAATCATGGCGTGAGAATGGAGCTCAAACCGATGCAGACGCCTCGCCTACCAAATCTAGTGGTACCCCGTAAATGACAGTGGCAGGTGGCAAGATTTCATGAACGCGATGCATGCTGTGCCCCAGTACGAAAGGAATAATACTCTTGACTTGACCGGAGTGACATCCCCACGTGTATGCTGTAGCGGCAACATATGCATGGCTCAGGTGGAACAGCCCAGTCAGTTTGCCGTACGAACATCGTGATCGATGAGCTCTATACCACATGTACAATCTGGTAGCTGATGGAACAACGTGGTCCTTGTCATAGTTGTGGCTGCCAGCAGACAAACCGCCCGTCGTACATGCCAATGTCTCCATAAGAGATACTTTTCACATGCATGCTATTTTTTTTATAATAGAGTAACCCGTAGGGGAGTACTACTTACTTTTCAGCCCATCTTTGGACTGCACAAATTTCAGAAGATTTTTGTAGGATTCTAATCTATAGAATTTTTTTTCCTATGGATTGCCTTTGGATCAAGCGAAGGTTGCTACCAATATTCTTATGGAATGAATCGAGACATTTCTCCTGTTTTCCCCGCGTTTCATCCAAATGACTATTTCTACAATTTTCCTGTCTTTTACAGTCCTCTGTTTTGCATAGTCGAACATGTGTGATTCTTGTATTTTTTATATTGTTGTGTTTTCAATCCTACGATCCAGTGAGGTCGTCAACTATAACAGGGGAGCCAACCATATATATTTATGGAGGGGGCATGTTTTCATTTAGGTGGAACATGTCGAAACCACAACTTTTTATTTGTGAATCCGTACTTTTCTTATTCATTCTACTACCTCGATGACTATCCTTGCTGGCTAATCTGGGTCCACAAGCACGGAGCCCTTGGCTGGCTGTTATGATTTTCCCAAAAAGGGCATCAGCCGGCCTAGCTGGCGCCTAGCTATATATCACTCTTCGGTGATGGTACATGGTGGGGGTGAGGATAAAAAATCACACAACAAAATCCAATTCACCAAAACCGAATTCATGGGGACTAATTTCAGTGCCAAAGTATGATGAACCGAATTTAGGGTCTGTTACGTTGTATGCGAGGGCCTGATACGTCTTCGACGTATCTATAATTTTTTATGTTCCATGCTTGATTATATATCAATTGCCACATGTTTTTACAATGTTTTTATATCATTTTGTCATGATTTATGTAACTAACCTATTAACAAGATGCCCAGTGCCAGTTCATGTTTTCTGCTGTCCTTTTGTTTCAGAAAAGTTGTTCTAGAAAGTTTCTCGGAATGCGCTGAAAATTTGCAGGAATTATTTCCTATATGAAAAAAAGACGGAACCCGAAGGACGCCCGGAGGGGAGCCCCAGGGGCTCCAGACGCCCTCCAGGCGTGGCCCCACCCTAGGCCGCGCCTGGGGCCCACCTGGGCAGCTCCCTCGCCTCCTCCCGTCGCCTCTTCGCCTATAAAATCCCCCTCGACGCAAAAACCCTAGGAAAGCTGATCATATTTCTAGAAGACGTCCGAGGCCGCCGCCATCTCAAACCCTAGTTCAGGAGGGTTCAGAAGCACTTCCTGACACCCTGCCGGAGAGGGGAATCGACGTCGGAGGCATCTACATCACCTTTTAAAATGTGTTACAAGAAATACATAGAACCACATAAGATATGTGTTAGCACATGCCTAGTAACATATTTTTGCACTGTGATGTTCAGGTGAGATATTACAAGATAGTACTCTCTCCTTTCCTAGATGTAGGGTGCATATTTTTTTTTGCACGGGAATTAAGGCACGCTAGTAGATGGGTAAAGTACACCAGTTTTGGATGGAATTACCTCTGCATAGTTGACGTGGGAGAAATAGGAGTTTGGATGAGTGGGAACAAAATCAAATCCCTAAAATAATTATCCAAGTGAGTGGTGGAACGCAATACACCATATATTTACATTTTCCTCTGAAACAAATACACCTTATATCTAGAAACGGAGGGAGTATGAGTTATGGGATTTGAATTTGTCACCTACCGATACACTCTACGGATCTTACCATTGGACTAAATGCATGATTTTTTTTAGTTCTTAGCAGTACACAAATATTTTGTATTGTGTGCTCTAAGGCTTTGAGTGGAGTTGTATATATACTCCAAGCCATGTGCCTTAAGCTTTCGAAACATTTATATTGAGCATGAATTATGTGTTATAATCCTATAAAACTGATTGCACCTTCAAAATACCTATTACGTACTTGTAACATTCTTTTGCATGTGACAGTGTATCCATCACAATGTTGCAACACATGTCATGTCTTAGAAATATGTGTTACAATCTCGCAACAATTTTCATGATCTGTCGTAGTGGTGAACGACAGATGCCTAGGGGTAGGCTTGAGTTAGGGGCCGTTGCAAAGGATGTGGCCCGCGGGGTATGTCTGAAGTGGAGAACCGGCCCATCCGGGTCAAAGGATCCGACATAACCCTACGTCGGATCAACGACCGGGATGTCGGCCCGGGCCATGCCAATGTCGGCTCAGGCTGCCTTCTTCTGCTTTTCCTTTATCTTATACGCATTTGTTTATTGTCTCTTCCTTCTACTGTACCAACTGTGAGGTACCCAGGGTTATATCCCCGACAGTAGTCCCCGAGGCTATGTGGGACTCGTAGAGTCGTGCATAGTCTTACCAAAAAATAGTATCTCAGAGTTGTCATCAAAAAATAGCCTGCACGGGCGGAACAACCATACAACCAATCCGGGCAAGGTCTCATCAGCACTTGGCCTTCTTGGGCATTGTCCGCGTGAGCCGAATTGACATATAGTCTTTATGATCACTGCCATATGCTGGTTTATAGCCAACTCGGGTGTCTATCGAAGTCGTATGTTGGCAGCATTAACTGAACCAACATATAGCCTGCATGGGCGTCATCATATACCGGTTTTTAGCCTTCTCGGGCATTACCGAAGGCGTATGTCGGTTTTTAGCCACTCTGGGCGTATACTGAAGTCGTATGTTGGCAGCATTAGCTGGACCGACATATAGCCTGCATGGGCATTATCACTTTTTAAACAGCTGACACGCGCATGTCCGAGGTATTGCCTGCATGGGTTTTGTCATATGTCGGTTTTAGCCACTCTGGGCATTTACCGAAGTAAGATGTCAACAGCCAGAGCTGGATTGACATATTGCCTGCTTGGGCATATCTCATATGTCAGTTTTTGCCATCTTGGGCTTTTACCATGCATTTACGTCGGCAGCCTTTAGCTGAAACGACATATAGCCTGCTCGGGCATCATCGTACACCGGTTTTTAGCCTTCTTGGGCATTACCGTAATATTATGTCGGCAGCTTTTAGCTGAACCGACACATAGCTTGTTTGGGCATCATTATATACCGGTTTCTAGCCTTCTTGGGTATTACCGTAATACGGAAAAGACTTGCTACCCCCATGGGTAGCTACACACCCTAAGTTTGACCGAAACGTATATGCAATGGTAAAATGAGATTACTCAAGTAGACAAGGGGGTGTCACTAGTAGAGTTGATAGAATTATTAAAAAGTATTTTGAATTTTTTTCGAATTTTTTTCCATCTGCTGTGATTTTTTTAGTAAAGTTTGACCCAAAAGTCAACAAAAAAGTCAACTATGAACAAAAGCTAAAAATGACGACCAAAAAATATTTTTTAGAAAATTCCGAAATCAGTTTTGTACACCAACTATCCGTGTTTTACTAGGAAAACATGCTAAAACATATACATACGGCTTGCATCTCCGTATAACGCATGGGTGTGTAGCTACCCATGCGGGTAGCAAATTGTCTCTCTACCGTAATATTATGTCGGCAGCTTTTAGCTGAACCGACACATAGCCTGCTTGGGCATCATTGTATACCGGTTTCTAGCCTTCTTGGGCATTACCGTAATATTATGTCGGCAGCTTTTAGCTGAACCGACACATAGCCTGCTTGGGCATCATTGTATACCGGTTTCTAGCCTTCTTGGGCATTACCGTAATATTATGTCGGCAGCTTTTAGCTGAACCGACACATAGCCTGCTTGGACAGCTTTTGACATATTGCCAACCTGGGCAATGTCTTAGCGACATATTGCCAGCATGGGCTATGCCGGTTTTTCCGTAAAGCCTGCTCGGGCGGGTACCGACATATTGCCAACATGGGCTCTCTCGGTTTTTGGACGCGGGGTCCACCAGATTCTTGCTGGCATTACGGACATGACGTCCACAGGCCTTGCCGGCATATAAGGCGAACCGAGATATGTGGTGATCTGACGCACTTGTTGATGCCATGATACTTGGCGATATTAACGGGTGATGCCGTGATTTTTGGCAAGCCGACATCAACAGCGATTCGGAGATATGGGTTGATGCCGTGATATTTGGCAAGCTGATATAAACGGCGATTCGGGCAAACTGAGATAAACGGTGATTCGGGATAATCAATATGATCAAGATTTTGATGATGAGCACCCACTCGGTAGAACCGATATCACCACACCGGGTTAGTCCAAGCATATTTATAAAGAGTATTCAACAGTAAATTTGCTAACAGATGAATTTTAACTTTAGCATATGAAAGAACCAGCAGAATTACGCATGAAGATGTAGACTCGGTCTCAACCGAATCCCCGAGTCACTTTTATTATCTAGGAGAAAACATAAGGCTGACTGGCTGGCCAGTCCCCGGGTCAAGACATCTCGTTCCCGGGGAATACATCTAAGCAAGATACGAAGGGGTAGTCCCCGAGCAATTTTTGAGATTTGGTACTAGCATTACACGTTAACTACTTACGTTGCCTTGTTGATGCGGACTTGAACGGAGAAGCGTAGGTCTGCCCAGGCCCGGGCGTCCAACGGAGTCGAAGATGAGCGAGACCTGCATGGGTCAACCAAATAGAGCCGACATGCTTTAGACTCGGTAGACTTTTGCTGGCTACAGCATGCCAGATTTTCCTTTGGCCGACATACTGCTTATGTCGGCAGATTATCTCGGCAGTTTTCTGCCAGTTTTTAACTTGGCCAAACTATTTCAGCTGGTCAACTTCCAGCCGACATGATTGAAAGAACAACTATGCCCGAGATGTCGCCTAGAGGGGGGGGGGGGTGAATAGGCGATTAAAACTTTTTCTATTTAGGGGCTTGATAATTGCGGAATAAAACTAGGTGTTTAAATTAACAAGCCAACAACCTAAAATTCTAGATTTACCTAAGTGCACCAACAACCTATGCTAAACAAGGCAAGTAACAAGGTGATAGCAAGATATAGACTTCAAGCACGATGGCTATCACAATGTAAATTTGCATAAGTAAAAGCTCGGGTATAGAAATAACCGAGACACGCGGAGACGAAGATTTATTCCCGAGTTCCTCCTTGTTAAGGGAGTACGTCTCGTTGGAGGGGTGTGAGCTCGCCACAAAAGGCCTACTCAAGATGCCACAAAGGCCTCACCCTATTCTCCGATGAACCGCAACCAAAGGCTTGGTTCACCTTCCACTATCGGAATCCTTCGGGGCGGATTCCGGAGCCCTTTACAACTTCTCTTGGGGCACACACCCACAACTCAATTGGGGGCTCCCAAACTCGTGCCGAAGCTTCACAACACGAACACTTCGCGGCACCTCCAACCGTCTAGGGTACACAATGCACCCAAGAGGCAACAAGCTCTTGGGAACACAATGCACCCAAGAGTAACAAGCTCTCAACCTTCAATCCCACGAATCACCGTGGGGAGCACAACCCGATGCAACAAATGCAAATGGGGAAGATCACACCAAGTGGTCAAATTCTTCTCCCCAAAATCCAACCGAAGCAACTAATGCTACGGAGGGATTTAGGAGGAAGAACGGAGGAGAAACACCAAGAACTCCAAAATCTAGATCCCACAAGTTCCCCTCACTTAGAGGAGATTTTGTTTGGTGGAAAGATGGATCTAGATCTCCTCTCTTGTTTCCCTAAATTTGGGCAAGAATCATCGGAGGGATTAGGAGGAATCGAGCTCTCAAAATGTTGGCAATGGAGGAGAGAGAGCTAGGGATGAGATCTACACAGAAAATGGGGAAGAAAACCCTTTTATAGGTGGCTCTAAAAAGTGACCGTTGTAGGAGAAAACATGGGACAAAAGTGGAGAAAAAACTGCCCAGGCGGCCCGGCCTGGGGCCGGCCTGCAGCCGGCCAGACCGGGACCGAACAGATCGAAGGAAAGGGGCCAGCGCAGGCACGCCGGCCTGCTCCCGGCCACGGGCCGGCCGGGGACATAACTGGGCCGGGGCACAGCCCGAGCTGGCCGGCCTCATCCCGGCCTGGGGCCGGTCAGCCAGCACCCGGGTGGGCCGGGGAGGAGCCCGAGCGCGCCGGCCTCGTCCCGGCCTCGGTCCGGCCTGGCCGGCAGGCCTGTTTTTTTTTTCTTTTTCTGTTTTAAAACTGTTTAGAAAACTTTCCGGAATAGAAATGCAATATCTTTCGCATACAAACTCCGTTTTCGATAAACTTGGACTCGTTGGAATCGTCACAACGAGCACAACAAGAATATGCAGAGAAACATCATAGTCCAAGAATATAATATAAAGATAAATGGGGAAAGGTAAAAGCTCCCATTTGCAAATCGGAAATGCAATAACTTTCACCCACGAACTCCGTTTTCGATAATCTTGGACTCGTTGGAATCGTCACAACGAGCACAACAAGATTATGCAAAGAAACATCATAGTCCAAGAAAATATAATAAAACCAAATGGGGAAAGTTAAAAACTCTTTTTCGCAAACCGAAAATGCCGGAACTTTTGCAATTGACGTCCGAATGAAATAAAACCAATTTTGTTGGAAAGAGGACGACAAATGCTACCTTTGAAAATGACAAACAAGCAATGGAGATTTTGCAAAGAAAAGGAAGAGAGAAATCTTTCGCTCGGATAAACCGGCAAAATCTCCAATACCGAAACCGCAATAGAAGACGCAAATGAAAACCGTTTTCGGTGAACTTGGCTTTGTCATGACAAGCACGACAAGCACCAAGACCACACCACGGTAAGAGACAAATAAGAACCAATAAAGATGATTGCATGGATGCAAAGGTTTGTGCTCTCTACGATGATACGATCACGATATTCGGTCGAGAGCCCCTCTTGATAGTACGGTTACCTATCCTATAATCCGGTCTCTCACTAAACAACATGAGACCGGTAAAATAAAAACCCTATCAAGATCATACCTTTGCCTTGCGCACTAATCCACTTGAGGTCGAAGAAGACGATCTTCATCTCCTCAAGATGCACCACCTTTCTTCATTGCGCTTCGCTTGGTGAAGATTCACATGTGACTCCCCCATACACCAAGATGGGAGAAGCACCTCTTCGGCATATCTTCACTTGGCCTTTGATCAACACAAATCTTTTCTTCCCTTGAGCTTGACTCCAACAAATGGAGATCAAGCAAAGCATCTTGACTCCAACACATGGAGACAAGCTTGGTCTTGATCAACAAATGACCTTGACACAAGATAAAGGACAACCTACACATAGAGCTCAAAACAAATCTTAGTCCATCGAGATTGTCATTAATTACCAAAACTATGCATGGGGGCAACCATGCACTTTCAATCTCCCCCATTTTGGTAATTGATGACAATCCCGTTTAAGAGGGTTTATATAAAGAATAAAGCAACCTTGCGTGACAAACAAGCAAGAATGCAAAGCGCATTAAAGGCAAATGCAACAAAAGCATAAAACTAAACCCTCTAAACTTCTCCCCCATTGGCATCGATTGCCGAAATGGGAA
The DNA here is from genome assembly GCA_012064385.1 of Puccinellia tenuiflora. Classification (NCBI taxonomy): domain Eukaryota; kingdom Viridiplantae; phylum Streptophyta; class Magnoliopsida; order Poales; family Poaceae; genus Puccinellia; species Puccinellia tenuiflora. Next base: position 203,489 of record QRDG01000557.1, on the reverse strand, counting down.
GAAAAATTTAGAGAGCCAATATAATATGAGTTCCTCCATAAAAGTGATGACTATCCCTTTTAACAAAAATTAGAGGAAATCAAACTATATTGAGGATCAAAAGATTGCAAAAGGATGAAATCATTTAAACATCTCCACAAAGGAGATAGGCAATCAAAAGATCCAAAGCGAGAGTTCTAAATAAAACCGGAGAAACTCCCCAATGTTCATGCACTATAGAGAAGTGCACAAAAATGGCATCCTCGCTCCCCAAAATTATCTAGAACACGCAACAAGTGCAAGAGTGCATAATGCAAAAGCAAATCATAGCACTTGCACCAAAGATGTCGTTGAGCCATAAGAAGATACCAATTTTTTAAAAATTCATCATAAGATAGGCCCAACCGAGATAAAAAGATCTTTTTAAAGAAATATATTCACAAGCTTAGGGATACCAATTGGAAACTAAAACCAATTGAAAATGCCAAAAGCTAGTGAGATCATTTAGCAAATAAAAATCAACATGCTCACCATGGTAAGCATGAGGTAAAAGATCTTCAACAAATACATGAGTGTGTAAAGATACCAATAAACACTAAGACAAGCACTCATGACACTAGTAGAAAATAGGGCTTCCGTTTTGCCCTTTTGTCCCGGATCAATAAAGAACCGGGACCAAAGGGGGCATTGGTCCCGGTTCCATCGGCCGGGGCGCCGGGGAGCAATCGTCCCGGTTCTATTGGGACCTTTGGTCCCGGTTCGTGGCTGGAACCGGGACCAAAGGGTCTGCACATGCGGCTGCGGCAGTGGGACCCCTGGCAGGGAGCCTTTGGTCCCGGTTCCAGCCACGAACCGGGACCAAAGGTCCTGCACTATATCATCTTCTTCCACCCGAGCTCATCTCCATTTTGAGCTCATCTTCCACCATTTTCTCCTCCTTTTCCTCTCCCTCACTCAAGTTAATCCCCATTTTTTTGCACCAATTGTGAGGATTAAAGGCACCCCATCTATTCAAGGGTTAGCAACATCATCCTTTCCTCCGAAGTTGCAACTTTAGCTCATTTCGTTGCTAGTTTAGCTCATTTCAGTTTTTGTAGTGCAAGCAAGGTGTTTGATGAAATGCCTAAGTTAGAGAGTTTATTTTTTATATGCATTTTGAGCTCAAATTAATTTATTATTTGTGGATTTTAGTGTCGTCCCGTCCTCACCGCCGTCGATAGCCCGCGTCGTCCCGTCACCGGCACCACCTCGGTGAGCTTTTTTTCTTTATCTTCTATTTTAAGAAAAATGACATGTATGATTTAAAAGCATATTTATTTCTTGTATATTTTTCTTATGTTTTTTTATATGTATAGTGTCATGGTTTTGATATCCGCCCCCGTCGGCCCTTGTCCGGTCTATGATTCGGATGTGGTATATTTTCATAACTATTTGTTTCATTTCGTGTTTAAAACAACTATACCTACCAACTTGACATAGAAACTTTTATCTAGGAGGTAGTTGAACCGGAAATTCCAACCGACCCTATTGTCGAGTTTTTTGTAAAAGAAAACAATGATTTGAAAGCAAAATTGGAAAGAAGTGAAGATCTTCGTCTGCAATGCCTAGAAGAGAAGATGAAATTGGAGTTGAAGCTTGCCGACATCATCGATGAACACGAGTTCAAGCTTGCCGACGTCGCACATGCCCATGAGATCAAGATGGATGCAATGCGCTTGAAGATTAAAAAGATTAGAAAATATTCCATTAGTCAGGAGGCTTGGTACCATTATGTTGTTGGTTCAGTAGTTACCTTAGTTGCGATTTTGATCGCATTTGGTGTTGGATTTAAATTATTTAGATAGTTGTATGTTAGTTTCAATTAATGTATGTTTTATGAGGACTATGCATTACAATTACTTTACTTTGGTTTTAATGTGATGAACTTGTATTAACTAATTTGGTCACTATTATATACTCTTCATGTAGTGAAATAGTTTTTGATATATTTATATAATGCAGATGAGCCGGCAATGGATGTACAGTGACCGACGATTTCCCGACTATATTAATGGCATGCATTATTTTCTCCGTGTGGCTGAGAAAAACAAGCCGTCGAATGGTTTTATTTCTTGTCCATGTAGCGTCTGCAAGAATACGCAGGATTACTCTACCTCAAAAACCATTCACGTCCACCTGTTGCAGCATGGTTTCATGTCCGGTTATAATTGTTGGACCAAGCACGGAGAAAGAGGGGTTATAATGGAAGAAAATGAAGAAGAAGAGGATAATGACAACTATCCTATGTTCACCGAAGACGGTGATACTGCAATGGGGGAAGACGAAGCTGAAGAAGAGCCCATTGTTGATGAGCACGATGATGATTTTGGTCGGGCCATTCTTGATGCACAGATAAACAGCGGAACTGAAAACGAGAGGTTGAAGTTGGAGACCATGTTAGAGGATCACAAGAAATTGTTGTACCCAACTTGCGAAGATGGCCAGAAAAAGCTTGGTACCACGCTGGAATTGCTGCAATGGAAGGCAGAGGAAGGTACTTCTGACAAGGGATTTGAAAAATTGCTGAAAATAATAAAGAAGATGCTTCCAAAAGATAACGTATTGCCCCCCAGTACGTACGAAGCAAAGAAGGTTGTCTGCCCTCTAGGATTAGAGGTGCAGAAGATACATGCATGCATCAATGACTGCATCCTCTACCGTGGTGAGGAGTACGAGAATTTGAATGCATGCCCGGTATGCGGTGCATTGCGGTATAAAATAAGGCGAGATGACCCTGGTAATGTTGAGGGTGAGCCGTGCCCTAGGAAGAGGGTTCCTGCCAAGGTGATGTGGTATGCTCCTATAATACCACGATTGAAACGTTTGTTCCAAAACAAAGAGCATGCAAAGTTGTTACGATGGCACAAAGAAGACCGTTTGAAAGACCTGATGTTAAGACACCCCGCCGATGGGTCGCAGTGGAGAAAAATCGACAGGGAGTTCCCGGAATTTGCAGCTGACGCAAGGAACTTAAGATTTGGGCTAAGTACAGATGGCTTTAATCCTTTCGGGGAGCAGAGCTCTAGTCATAGCACCTGGCCTGTGACTCTGTGTATTTATAACCTTCCTCCTTGGTTGTGCATGAAGCGGAAGTTCATTATGATGCCAGTGCTCATCCAAGGCCCGAAGCAACCGGGCAACGACATTGATGTGTATCTGAGGCCATTGGTTGAAGAACTTTTACAGTTGTGGCGTGACGAAGGTGTACCTACGTGGGATGAGCACGAACAAAAGGAATTTGACCTACGAGCGTTGCTGTTTGTAACCATCAATGATTGGCCTGCACTTAGTAACATTTCAGGACAGTCAAACAAGGGATACAATGCATGCACGCACTGTTTAGGTGAGACTGAAAGTATACATATGGGAAACAAGAATGTGTACCTGGGGCATCGGCGATTTCTTACAAAAGGGCATGCCGTAAGAAAGAAAGGCAAGCATTTCAAAGGTGAGCCAAATCATCAGACGAATCCTAAATTACCTAGTGGTGATGTTATATATGACATGGTCAAGGACTTAAAAGTAATCTTTGGAAAGGGTCCTGGCAGTCTATCTGTTTCGAATGACGCTGATGGACACGTACCCATGTGGAAGAAGTGCTCTATATTTTGGGAGCTACCCTATTGGAAAATACTGGAGGTTCGCTCTGCAATCGACGTGATGCACGTGACGAAAAATCTGTGCGTGAACCTACTAAGCTTCTTGGGCGTGTATGGGAAAACAAAAGATACACCGGAATCACGACAGGACCACCAACGTATGCACGAACGAGACGACCAACTGAATCCAGATAAGTATCAAGGTCTTGCCAGCTACGCTCTTACCAAAGAAGAGAAGGAGATCTTTTTTGAAGTCCTGAGCAGTATCAAGGTCCCGTCTGGTTTCTCGTCGAATATAAAGGGAATAATAAACATGGCAGAGAAAAAGTTCCAGAACCTAAAGTCTCATGACTGCCACGTGATTATGACACAATTACTTCCGATTGCATTGAGGGGGCTTCTACCGGAAAATGTTCGAGTACCCATTGTGAAGCTATGTGCATTTCTCAATGCAATTTCTCAGAAGGTGATCAATCCATTAACTCTACCAGGTTTACAGAGGGAGGTGGTCCAATGTCTTGTCAGCTTCGAGTTGGTGTTCCCACCATCCTTCTTCAATATTATGACGCACCTCATAGTTCACCTAGTCGAAGAGATTAATGTTCTCGGTCCTGTATTTCTACACAACATGTTCCCCTTTGAGAGGTTCATGGGAGTCTTAAAGAAATACGTTCATAACCGTGCTAGGCCCGAAGGAAGCATCTCCAAGGGCTATGGAACAGAGGAGGTAATTGAGTTTTGTGTTGACTTTATTCCTGACCTTAAGCCGATCGGTGTTCCTCAATCGCGCCATGAGGGGAGACTGCGTGGAATAGGCACGCTAGGAAAGAAAGCAATAATGTGTAAGGACTGGGATTCTTTCAATCAAGCACACTACACAGTTCTACATAATTCCATCTTGGTGGCTCCGTATATCCAGGAACACATGAATATTTTACGCTCTAAATGCCCGGAGCAGCCTGGAGAATCGATTGAAAGAGAACACATGAAGACTTTCAGCGGATGGTTGCAAACACGTCTCATTAATGACAACACTGTTGAAGAACAATTATACTTGTTGGCCATAGCACCATCGTCGACTATATTGACTTTTCAAGGGTACGAGATAAATGGGAATACATTTTACACGGCCGACCAAGATAAAAAGAGCACCAACCAAAACAGTGGTGTCCGCTTTGATGCAACAAACAACAATGGGAAAAAGGACACATATTATGGTTACATAGAGCAGATATGGGAACTTGACTATGGACCTTCTTTCAAGGTACCTTTGTTCAGGTGCAAATGGTTCAACCTGGAAGGCGGGGTAAATGTAGACCCGAAGTACGGAATGACTACGGTGGATGTAAAAAATCTTGGGTACGACACCGAACCATTCGTCCTAGCCAATGACGTGGCTCAGGTTTTCTATGTGAAGGACATGTCTTCCAGACCGAAAAAAAGAAAAGATAAGCAAGCGAATACATCATACGATGAGCCAAAGCGCCACATAGTTCTTTCAGGAAAAAGAAACATCGTAGGAGTGGAGGACAAGACGGACATGTCGGAAGATTACAATAATTTTCATGAAATTCCCCCCTTCACGGTGAAAACTGACCCAACCATCGCGTTGAATGAGGAAGATTGTCCATGGTTGCGGCGCAATCAGAAGAAAGGGACACACACGAAGAAGAAAGGGACACACACTAGATAGGGATGTTGGTGGTGATGTGTAATAATGTATTAAACCTTTTATCAAATGCACACGGTTTCACCTGACTTGTGATTACCTGCATATCAAATGACTTGTATGACTTGTATTCGGTCGATGAACTGAAGGATTCCTAGATATAGAACAAAACACACGGTTTCACCTGCATACAGCCCAACAGTGGCTCGTGAGTGCCTGCATATAAAATGCACTGTTGGACGTATGCAGGCGAATCCGAATGATTTGTATTCGGTCTTTGCCTTCCGGACCGAATCATCAGAGAGCCTTGGAGCTGCTTGGATCCGACCGAGGGGCATGGCTACCACTTCCACCACCACTCCCACCTCCTCGGCAATTCATCATTGTGTCACCCTAATCCAGTGGTTGGATTCAACCTACCCGAGGGCTTGTGTTAGGGAACATGCCAGCGGGTAGGCTAAATCCAACCATTGGGTTCGGTGGCAAAGGTAGACGCTCGTTGTGTGCCGTTTCGCTGCAGGGACGTCGCTATTTATAGGCGTGTGCTTCTAATCCAACGGCTCACAAGCGCTCTAAAGAAACACACCCCTGATCCAAAGGCTCACAAGCGCTTGAAAGAAACACACGATCCGTGTGCTTCTTTAGTCCCGGTTGGTAACACGAACCGGGACCAAAGGCCCTGATCCAACAGCTCACAAGCGCTCGAAGGAAACACACGATCCATGTGCTTCTGATCCAACGGCTCACAAGCGCTCTAAAGAAACACACCCCTGATCCAACGGCTCACAAGCGCTTAAAAGAAACACACGATCCGTGTGCTTCTTTAGTCCCGGTTAGTAACACGAACCGGGACTAAAGACCCTGATCACATATATATGTAGGCTTGGCCGCCATTGCCATATCACATCTGAACTCATATCTGCAACCTCATCACTCTTCCATTGACTTAGGTGTCGGCGATGTACATGTTGGACCAGAGGGGCGATGTGCGGGACTGGGCTCCACCGGGCTGGCACTGGGAGGTGCTACCTTCCGGGACGCGCAGCTTGGTGAGGAATCCGGGTGACGTCGTCGACCCGGATCTTCTGTGGTGGCAGTCGCGTGGGCCACGCTCGGTGCAGAGGGAGCCGGCCTCCGAGGAGGTGGTACGTCGCCGTATCAGGGAGGAGGATGAGCATGTCCGTCGCTACATGTATCTATTGGATAGGCAGTATGACAGTAGGTGGTCGTTTCTTCAGAGGGTTCCTTCTCACGTGAGCTATGACCCTGTGAGGGTTCCTTCTCTTTGGATGCGCAGCGCCGGCGGCTCAGCACCCCGCGGCTCAGGAACTGGTCGAAATTAGTTTCAGAGTATGTGATCACCATTGCAGTTCTCTTTTATGTGATCGTAGTTTAGGTTACTACTCCTCGATCATGTTTGGTATTTATAGCTAAAAGATCAGGGCAACTCTTCGTCTTTAGTCCCGGTTGGTAGATTGAACCGGGAATAAAGGAGCGTTGATCCGTCTCGCGTCGTCTTGAGCAGCAAATCGACCTTCGATCCAAGCAGCCGCAAGACTTCTGTGATGATCTAACGACCGTCCCAAAAAGTGTTGGGAATGTTGTAGATCATCACAGAGCCTTGCAGCTGCTTGGATCCGACCGAGGGGCATGGCTACCACTTCCACCACCACCACTCCCACCTCCTCGGCAATTCATTATTGTGTCACCCAAATCCAGTGACTGGATTCAACCTACCTGAGGGCTTGTGTTTCCAACAGCATCGTTGTATTGTCTTTATTCACCGACCTACAGGAGGTGGATCCAATGGCTGGCCGGTGAACAAAGACAACACAATAATGCCAGGGAACATGCCAGCAGGTAGGCTAAATCCAACCATTGGGTTCGGTGGCAAAGATAGACACTCGTTGTGTGCCGTTCGCTGCAGGGACGTCGCTATTTATAGGCGATTAGAAGGTGTACCTGTGGATGAGGTGGGAGTGCAGAAAGAAACACACCCCTGATCCAACGGCTCACAAGCGCTTGAAAGAAACACACCCCTGATCCAACGGCTCACAAGCGCTTGAAAGAAACACACGATCCGTGTGCTTCTTTAGTCCCGGTTGGTAACACGAACCGGGACTAAAGGCGGGCATTGGTCCCAGTTCATGCCACGAACCGGGACTAAAGGGTTTGATCGGAAGCACACGGATCGTGTGTTTCTTTAGAGTGCTTGTGGGCCGTTGGATCAGGGTGTGTTTCTTTCGAGCGCTTCTGAGCCGTTGGATCTCAAGCAGAAGATATGGCACACATATCAACGCTCCTTTAGTCCCGGTTCAATCTACCAACCGGGACTAAAGATGAAGAGTTGCCCTGATCTTTTAGCTATAAATACCAAACATGATCGAGGAGGAGATGAAGAACAAGAGTAGCCCTGATCTTTAGAGCGCTTGTGGTGGTGGTGGAAGTGGTAGCCATGCCCCTCGGTCGGATCCAAGCAGCTGCAAGGCTCTCTCATGATCTACAACATTCCCAACACTTTTTGGGACGGTCGTTAGATCATGAGAGATGTCTTGCGGCTGCTTGGATCGAAGGTCGATTTGCTGCTCACGACGACGCAAGACAGATGCGCAAGCTTCCGGATGGGCAAAACCAGTGTTGGATCAGCCACATGACAACCGGTAGTAATGGGCTTCTGTTTTTTTCTCTCTTATTTTTTCTTTGCCGTAATGACCACATGGGCAATTAGGTATTGAAACATTTGAAAAGAAACTAGAAAAAGATATGATTTTCAAATAATAAAAAGAAACTAGAAAAATAAATATTAACAAGATAATGATTTTGAAATACTGAAACATTTTAAAAGACACTAGAAAAAGATATGATTTTCAAATAATAAAAAGAAACTAGAAAAATAAATATTAAAAAGATAATGATTATATGACTTTTTAAATAATAAAAAGAAACTATAAAAGAAAATAGAAAAAGAAACAAAAAAGAAACCAGAAAAAGAAAACAGAAAAAGAAACTAGAAAACAGAAATAGAAACAAAAAAAGAAAAAAGAAAAAAAAGGCCTTTGGTCCCGGTTGGTAACACCAACCGGGACCAAAGGCCCGCTGGGCTTCGCGCGCATTTTTTCGCGGCCCGGGGGGGCCTTTGGTCCCGGTTGGTGTTACCAACCGGGACCAAAGGGTCTTTGGTCCCGGTTCGTGGCTGGAACCGGGACCAAAGGTCCCTTCCGCGTCCTTTTGGTGGTTCCGGCCGCAAAAAGTTTCCTCATTCTCATCTTCCCCGCGCGCCCTCTCCCCTGCCGCCAGGCTGCTCCGCCGCCGCGCGCCCTCTCCACCGCCGCCGTGCGCCGCCTCGCCTCCCGGCCGCCGCGCCCTCGGCCTCCCGCCGCCCTCGGCCTCGCCTCTCCCGGCCGCCGCCCTCGCATCCCGGCCGCCGCTCTCGGCCTCGCCTCCCGGCCGCCGCCCTCGGCCTCGCCTCCCGGCCGCCTTGCTGCGCGTGCGCCGCCGCCACCGTGCTCCGCCCGCCACGAGCCCAGGTCCAGTCTCCGACGACCGCGCCGTCCTCCGCATTTCTTCTGCTAGCTAGGTATAAATTTTATTGTATAGGAAATAGCATTTTAGGTTAGTGCATGTTAGGATTTTTTTGGATAGGAAATTACAAATATGTTTGAATCCAAATTTAGATTGTAGTTCATTTAGATTGTAATCCAACTTTGAATGTCTAAATTTAGATTGTAGTTCATTTAGAAAATTTGAAATGTAGCAAATTTAGCTAAGTTAGAAAATTATTGTATAAGATAAAAGCAATGTTATTTTTAGTTGCAATATTTGTTGTATGAGAAATGTATCAAAGCAATGTTATTTTTAGATGCAATATTATTGTGTATAAGAATATTAAAGTTGTTTAGCAAATTTACCAAAGTTAGAAAATTTGAAATGTAGCAAATTTAGCTAAGTTAGAAAATTGTTGAATTTATTAGAAATGTTATTAGAAAAATTTGCTAAGTCAATTTGGAATGTTAGAAATTTATTAGAAATGTTATTAGAAAAATTTGCTAAGTCAATTTGGAATGATTTAGTGGTAGCTGATTTTGCTGTTCTTAATGCAAGCCGATGATTAGAATAGTCCATTATGCTTGCAAGAAGACTGTCTATAGAACCAAGGGTAAATGCAAGAACAATGCATTTATTTCTACTTCGTTCTTATAGGCACTCTTTTTGCTGACTAATGGCTTTGACATATGAGGCTTCAGATGTAAAACCACGTTCCCTATGCTTAGGCTTCATATTTATTTATGATTTTAGGCTTCATATTTGTGTAAATAAATATTTATCCAAAATCCTATAATTTTAGGCTTCATATTTATTTGTATGATAGAATTGTGTACTCTGATGTTTTAAAAAAACTCTAACCCCGGATAACTTTGATGACCAATGAATAAAGAGGTTTTTATTTTCCAGGTTAGCAAGCGACAGACTCGGAAAGGTTTGTGCAGAAGATGGACATCGACAGAGATGAGGAGGCCGAACTGCGAATCATGGATTTTATAGCAGGACGTGCGGCCGCGCCTGTCGGTGAAGAAGATGCCTTCACCGGCGAAGATGACGGCTCCCAATTTCTGAACGATTCCGGTGAGGGGGTTCAGGAAGAAGAAAATGATAGAGAGGGGGAAGAAGTGCCCATTACAAACTCTGGCGAGGTATAATAAGCCTATGTACATCGATCACACTAGATGTATTATTTGAGTTGTATATTGTTGTTATTAACGAACCATTTTTTTCTTTTAGCCCTCCGGATCATCCACATCTACTGCATTGCCGAAACGAGGCCCGACGAAGCCGTTGAAGGAGGGTCGTAGGATAGTGATCAACACAGTTAGTGCTAGTGGGGAACCTTTGGAACCCATGGACAACCGCCGCAAATACATTAATCAATGCGGGGTTATTGTAAGGGACATTGTCCCGATCAACCTTGAAGAGTGGATTAAGCCGAAGGATGTAAACAACCCAGCTACTTATGTCGAGGAGAGGCTAAAAACATCGTGTTGGAACACGCTCTTAACAAAGGTCAGCCTACCGCCAGATCTGCCGGTTCCCCTGATGGACAAAGTGAAGGAGTGGTCGCTTAGTAAGATGGCCGAACAATTCCGGACCTGGAAGAAAAACTTATGGAAAGCTTATATAAAGGCCGGGGAGACGGATCCAGATTTCACTGGAGCACTAGTGAAGTTAAAACAGCAGTGGCCCACATTTGTGGAGCAAAGAAAATCGGAGGGCGCTCTGGCCCGATCGGTTCAAAATAAGTTAAATGCTGGGAAGAAGGAATATCACCACCGTTTGGGGGCAGGTGGCTACAGGGCTGCCGTGCCTAGGTGGGAAGCCTTTGAAGCACGACTGCTTGATAACGGGATCATTCCACAGACACATGACTGGCCCCCGAGGTCCAAGTTTTGGTTGTTCGCGCATGGGGCAGGGTTGGACCCACAGACAGGAAAGATTATTGCTCAGGGAAAATGGAAGGCAAAAATTGAGTATATAACCAAACAGCTTGAGGACGCAATAGATAAAGTTCGCAGGGGAGAGTACGTCCCTGACAGAGAGAATGACGAGCTGACACTAGCACTCGGGAATCCTGAACACGTTGGACGATTACGAGGCTATGGAGCCGGTGTCACCTTGAAGCAAGGTTTTCCGGAAGACGCTGATACTTATAGAAGCCGTCAGAGAAGAAAGAAGCAGGAGTCTGACCGGTTATCAGCACTGGAACGCAAGGTGCAGGAGCAGCAGCAGCGACTCGACTCAATTAGTAAGCAAAATGAATCTGATCCTCGACTCAAGGTGCAGGTGCAGGAGCAGGAGCAGCTGCATGTACAAGCCGCCCCATCTGATCAGCGGAAAAGCAGCGTGGGTTCCACTCATTTGGAAATTTCTCAATTTCAACCGGCGGCTCACTACCCCGTGGATGATATCACGGAGAAGACAGACTGTGAGCTACACATGTCAATGAAGAACATGTCTTTCAAGGTGGCGGTCGGCTATGCTTTACCTAATCCAGCTGGAGCAAGCTACCATCTCGAAGGGATTCCACAGGGCTATGCTCGTGTCGGGGTGGATCAAGTTGTGCCGTTATATGCTAATCTGGAACTTGACATTCCCGGAGGTGACGGCGAGAAGACACTAGGAGAAGTCGAGAAGGGTATCGCTCTCTGGAACAAGGAAAACATCGTGTTTCCGAACTTCACTCCTCGATCTAGCAGCAGACCCCCACCTCAAGATCCATCCCCCCCACCTAATGATCCATCCCCCCCACGTCAAGATCCATCCCTCCCACCGCAAGATCCATCCCCCCCACCTAAGGATCCATCCCCCCCACCTAAGGATCCATCTCCCCCGCCTAAAGATCCATCTCCCCCACCTAAAGATTCATCCCCCCAAGATATATCCTCCTCACATGAAGATCCATCCCTCGATGCCCCATCCGTCGCGAGTCCATCGCGCGCGACGTCCCGTCCTTCAATTCCGCCCCGGGAAAAGACCTTCTCGTCAAAGCGGAAACTATCCTTCACGTCGACGCGTGCAGATAAGTTATCTCGAGCGGAACGCGAGTTGCTAAAGCCTGTTCCAAAGAGACCTTACGACTTGACTCCAGAGGAACTCGAGGAGTCGGTGCATGCCCATATTACAGAACAGTTAGCTCCGAAACGGCCCCCGCCTAGAGAGAAACTGGATCCAGAAAAAGTTGAGAGATTTGTGAAAAATTTCAGGAATCCCCGGCCAAAGTCACCTCCATTGGCAGATGACTATGATCGTGTCATGCAGAAGACAATTAGTCAAGAGGCCGAGGAAAAGAAGGCTGCCTATCTCCTAAAGAAGCAGAAGATGAAGGAGGACAAGGAGGCGGCAGATCGACTAAAGAAGGAGCAGTTCTATGCTGCAAAACGCGGGAAACAAGTGGCCCAGCTCGGAGAACAGGCAAAAAAGTCGATATCCCCGCTGAAGGTGATCTCAACTAAAACAGTTGCCCAGCTCGTACAACCACAGCAACAGTATCAGTATGCATGGACATATAAACCCGGGAAGTCCCTGGTCAGACCTGAGGAGATCAGTTCTCTATCATACCAATTGCGTCGATTGCATCACTGGTACGAGAAAGCTGCAGCGGCCGGGCATGAAGCTTTCTGGGTGAGTTATAAGAAAAAGCATTACTTCACGGATGACTTGTTATATATTCCGTTTTCGGAAGTATTTCAGTTATTCAATCAAGATGCCCTCGACAAAGTCATCGTCAGTTCCTATTGTTTGTAAGTGATTTATTTCTGCAATTTAATTAAGTCTTCAGCTCTGCACGTTCATTGCCTTTAATTATCTCACTATATTCTTTTGTATTGTAGAATGATGATTGTGGAATGCAGAAAAAAGGGCATCTATGACACTGGGTTCATTGACCCAAATTATATTCATGAAGTGACCGTACAATACAATTGGAAGACCACCGAGGATAGCTTGGTCAATTGGTTAGTGAAACAAAATACTTGCGGAGAAATACTTTTTCCTTACGTCAACAAGTGAGTGTTACCTTCTACCCATTCTATTTTGCTTTGCATATCTTTAGTGTAACCGATGAGTCATTGACATATAAACGTGCGCAGTTTCCACTGGATTCTGCTAATCATTAGAGTTGACCAAGGAGTCGTTCAAGTCATGGACTCGCTAAGGAAACCAATGGAAAAGTACCAACGCATTCAAGATATGCTCCAGATGTAATTTCAATCATTATCGCTCTATATCGACCTCTGTCAGTCATTTTCAGATATCAACTAATCAATAACTTCTTTGTTCATTTTTCTATTGGCGGGCAGTGTTTGGAAACGGTTCATCAAGATCGTTCCAGGGGAGTGGAAACCGGAGCTGTATTTTTATACCACCAACGTAAGTAGTACTATATATATTGCTCCATTATGAAGCAACTCTTTAATTCTATAGTTTCAATACCATTATGAAGCTTCACTATTATTTGATTAAATTCTATTTTTTTGTAAAGTGGTGTCTGAGGCAGGATACTGGGACAAATTTATGTGGATTCTATGTTTGCGAGTACATACGATCTTTTGTCTTAGAGCGGAATAGAGAACAAAGAACGCTTGATGTATGTATACACTCTTCTCACTTTTTATTACCATGCATATTGTGTTAACTTCCATCCATAAATTATTTTATTATGATTTCATATATATATATATAGTTATAAACAACTCACATATTCATATTGATCTAGATGGAGAGAATGCGGGACCAGCTCATACCATCGAAGCGCCTAAAAGCACTTCAAGAGGAAATTGCGGGATTTTTTAACTCTGCGGTCCTGAAGAGAGATGGAGAATTTTTTCACTCGGCAAATTTTGTTTTGCCCGAGGACATGTAATTGACATCATCTCGACGTGTGAGAAACATTATGTCGGCGTGTGACGTTATGTATGTATATATGAAACATGATCTCGACGTGTGAGAAACGTTATGTATGTACGTATGAATCAAATATGAATGGTAGTACCACTGACACGGCACGGCACGACACGGCACCGGTCACGGCGACACGGCACGGCACCTATTGATTTAAAATCCCCCGAAAAAAAAAGGATTTGGTTAAACACCCCCCCCCCCCCCCCAACCCTAAAACCCTAAAACCCAAAAAAAAAATGTGAAACTCTTTGGTCCCGGTTGGTAATACCAACCGGGACCAAAGGGTTCCGGCCCGGAGCGCACCCGCCCCGCCCACGTGGAGGGCCATTGGTCCCGGGTCTTAAGGTACCGGGACGAAAGGCCCCCCCCCCTTTTGTCCCGACCCTTTAGTCCCGGTTAGAAAACCGGGACCAAAGGTCCTTTGGAACCGGGACCAATGGGCCATTTTCTACTAGTGCACATGTCCAAATATTTTTAAAATGTTGAATCAGAACATGTGAATCGACATGCACTATGGAATGTGAAGATGGATTTGAGGTGAAAGAGCATGACAAGTGAGGTTTCATAGTTGGAATCTAGGACTTTGTGTATATACTTCTTAGCCTTCCTTGTTGTTAAGCAAACGATAGTAACAAAAAGCGAGAAGATTAGTCCGTTGGAGCAGAATCTCACATATTGTACACACATGTCATTTTTTTTGGCTCGAATCGTTTGTTGGGCTCCCCTCGAGCTAAGCCGGCTGACTTACTCTTTTTTAGTTTAATGCATTTACAATAGAATAGATGTTTTGAGAAGCATTTGAGGTACTCCCTCCGTCCTCAAATAAGTGTACGTTTAGACATGGCTTAAGTCAAACTTTATTAACTTTTACCAACTTTTTAGAAAAATTTAACAACATTTATGACGAGGATGGCGTTTTGGTGCCCGGGTGCACCTGCACCCGGTTTTGTTTTCGAAATTTGAAAAATATGAAAACGCTTCAAAAAAATCTGAAAACAATTGGGTAGAAACATACGCAAGTGTCGAACACTCGTGTAAAATTTCGATAGAAAATACCAATTTTCTGCTCTATACAAAAAAGAAAAATTTCTGACAAAAAACATACTTTTTTGCACAGAGCAGAAAAATTTCTGACAAAAAACATACTTTTTTAGATCTCAGTTTTTGTCAGAAATTTGTCTTTTTTGCACAGATCAGAAAAATTGGTATTTTCTGTCGAAAGTTTTCACGAGTGTTCGACACTATTGTATGTTTGTGTCCAATTTTTTTCAGATTTTTCCGAAGCATTTTCAAATTTTGAAAAATCAAAAAGCAAACCGGGTGCAGGTGCACCCGGGTGCCAAAGTGAATTTCCGCATTTATGACACTAAATCAATATTGCTAGACATGTAGTTTAATAATATAGTAATTTGATGTCACATATATTGGTATTTTTGTGTAAAGTTTTGATCAAATTTGAAAATATTTGACTTCCAACTTTTTTGCACAGAGACAAATTTCTGACAAAAAACATACTTTTTTAGATCTCACTTTTTGTCAGAAATTTGTCTTTTTTGCACACAGCAGAAAAATTGGTATTTTCTGTCGAAAGTTTTCACGAGTGTTCAACACTTGCGTATGTTTGTGTCCAATTTTTTTTCAGATTTTTTCGAAGCATTTTCAAATTTTGAAAAATCAAAAAGCAAACCGGGTGCAGGTGCACCCGGGTGCCAAGTGAATTTCCGCATTTATGACACTAAATTAATATTGCTAGACATGTAGTTTAATAATATAGTAATTTGATGTCACATATATTGGTATTTTTGTGTAAAGTTTTGGTCAAATTTGAAAATATTTGACTTCCAAAAAAGGAAAACGTACACTTATTCGCAGAGGGAGGGAGTATTTGTATAGTCTTGATTTTTTAAAATGTTATGGCTAGTAATAAATTGACGTGAAGTGCACAACAATAATTGGCATTGTAATTTCAGAATTTAGAATATTAATACTCCGTATATTTTCCTGCACGAGTCAAAGTGCGAGGCTGATGCAAAAATAAATTTTAATTTCGCGTGCCAACATATAGTTTCACTCGAAACCTTCGTCCACCATTTATCAACATGCATACTTAGCAAATCACCAAGCCATGCATCGCACCAGAAGTAGTAAGAACAAACTTTATTCATTAATCATGAAAATACAAATAAGCGAAGACAATCCATCGTCCAGAAATTTAGAATTAAGAATAACAAAAAAGGAAAGAGGATCATACGGACCAAATAGATACGTATTCTGCGTATGCATGCATATGCAGATCACTTGTAGCTAGCACATCAAGTAGCAAGCAAACAAACAAACAAAACAAACTGTGCCCTGCCGACGGCTTAGCACTTGAATCCGGTTGGCACGCTCCTGCCGCAGTGGTTTAGGATGAGGCTGAGGTCGATGGGGAGGTTGAGCTTGATGCCCAGGATGTTGGCCTTGAGCACGGTGCAGAGGCACACGGCCGCCTCGAGGTCGACGAGCCCTTCGAGCAGCGGGCAGCACGGCAACGTGGGCGGCACCCCCACCTTCGCCTTGATCAGGCCCAGCACGTTGGCACACACGCCCAGCTTCAGCGCGTCGCGCGGGCACCTGCCAAACGAAGCCGGCGTCGGGGTGGGCGTCGACGGGGTGGGTGTCGACGGGGTGGGCGTGGCGGGCGTCGGGCAGCCTCCTCCGCAGGCGCTGGCCACGGAGAACACCACCAGGTTCACGGCGAGGAACAGCGCGATGGATGCCTTGCCTGCCATTGCTAGCTACGAGTGATCACTACACCTCAGAAGCAAAGAGCAAACGATCGATTGGCGCTGTAGCTCTAGGTTGCTATGTGTGCTTGCGATGCTCTAAGGTGATGCCTAGGTTTGGTATTTATAGGAGAAAGAGTGGTGCTGTACCAATGCTCGTTCTAGCTTGCTTGCTCGTGAACATGCCGCATGTGAGGGAGATTAAAAGTTCGATGTGGATCGGTTAGGCATAATGTACGTTGGATGGTTATACAATTTTTAGTGACACTAGTGACAAAGATTGCTGCATTGCATCGTTAGTCGCTGCATGTCGAGGAGTTTGTTCCTGCTTGACGATTGATGTTATTTTAGATCAATACGACCTGGACTTATTGGATTGTTGCTAATTAAGAAACTGGTTTACGTTCGATTATTGCATCGATAAGTTCACGGACGGGCCGGACTGCAGGAGTACAGGCTAGCTCCTGAGGAATCATAAACTCCAAGGATCAACTTGTTTGAAACCTTCCAAGCGACCAGCCATGTACGATAATGCCTAGAACCAAGCTGTTGCTTCACATGGTCAGTGTACCTCTTGTGTGTATCATTCTTTTAGCAATAAGGTCTCAAAATAACTTGCTCTGCGTAGGAGGTGTACATAGTGAGTTAGTGACTGTAGCAAATGCAGCAAAGTTCAATCTTTTTGATACAGTGAATCCGAAGCTTCAACCTCCACGTACGAGTTCCACGCGTTCATGGAATCTCATGTCGTATTGCGAGTGAGTAAGACGTCGGTGTATTCTCAAGAAAAGAAAATGAGTACGACGCCAGTGTGCCGCGGACGTTAGTGAGTTGGCCTAGACATTTTTATGAAAAACAAAATATAACGATCAAACGAGGGGCCATTAAACGTTAACTACCTTTGCTACTTGCTAATTAGCAGGCACGATCCCCATTTTTCGTCTAGGTGATCCTCTTGCCCACGCGCTCTGTCCTTGCTTAGTGTTACATGATTCTCGGTAACAAAATTTGGCTGATACCGAATTCAGAATCAACTATATCTATACCTAATAATAAAGGCATTAAGCCT
The DNA here is from genome assembly GCA_012064385.1 of Puccinellia tenuiflora. NCBI lineage: Eukaryota > Viridiplantae > Streptophyta > Magnoliopsida > Poales > Poaceae > Puccinellia > Puccinellia tenuiflora. The sequence continues at coordinate 185,918 of QRDG01000557.1, read as the reverse complement.
TCTTTGGTTCGTCCGTCACTTTCGTCCGTCCGTCGCGTCCCTCGCCTCTCTCCCGATCAAATTCCAATTCAACTCCCAAGTCCCAATCAAACACGTACACGATCGATCAGAACATAAAAGGCACGTACGCAGTCAAACCCAATCCCCCACTCATTATACTTTCGACCGGCTCCCTCCCCGTCTAAACTCTAAACCTCCAGCCTCTTCACGACGCCGAAACCTCCAGCCTCTTCACGACGACCGGTGTTGCAGCGCTGTCCATGCCGAGGCGCCGAAGCCGGACACGCGCGGCTTCTGGCTCGCTTCCAGAAGGATGTTGGACGAATCGAGAGGTTGCCATGGACGATTGCGTGGCAGTGGACGTGCTCGATCGCACGCGCAGCGGCCAATATCACCTCCAAAGCACGCTCTCCACGACCTGCACTCTCCACGAATCATGTGGTCCCTGAGAATGTCGCTGCCTGCGTAGACGAGCAGGCGCTTACCGTTGCCGTCCCACCAGCAGAGCAGGCGCCAGGCGGATGATGTTCTGGTGGCGGATACGAGAGGACGACGAGCGCCTCCAGTAGCGTGACCACCAGCCCCTCAAGAGGCGCCTTTATCTCCGGCCCTGCAAGTACGACAGCAGGTCCAAGATCATGCGGACGCGGCCGGCAAGCTAATCGCGCTCCTTTTTGTTCCGGCAGGCGGTCTGCGCCAGCTTCATGATCATGGATATGATCCCGCCCACGTTCACCATGGGCAGGTGCAGACGCCGCCGTCCCTGCCTGTTGCGCAACCGTTGCCACTGTATCCAGACGCGCGTCGATGGTGTTGGTGTGCTCCCCACCGTCGCTGGATAAGCCCACGCCTACGCAACTGGTCGTTCTGCACGCCCAAGCTAGCCAATACCTGCATGTCCACCAGATCGATCATCCAGCCTGTTTGCTAGCTTGTACTCCGTACATGCGTATCTAGGATTCTAGGCAGACTGAAGTTCACAAGCCAATCAGTTTTTTTTTCTAATCAATGATAGATTCATAATAAAAATACGGAAAACTCTCATGCTTCCTTTTTCACAAAAAATAAATAAAAGCAACTTAAGACGCCAATCTTGAATCATGGATGTCCAAGACCAAAGAAGGAAAAAATATAGAGATCGGTATATACACGGTGGGCCTTCCCTATTGTTTTTGTGTAAAAAATTAGTTAAGTCTACCAGCGAAACATAACAAGAAATATGTTGATTTAAACTCAATATACAACATAAACAAGAGCGCATGATAAGGACATAAATATGTAGTCAGACCCAAACAACAAAGTTAGAATACAGCAAATTATTGCCAAAGGTGAGTTTAGACGCAACATACCACCGTGCAGAGATCAATTGGGATGGACGCAACAAAAGCGAAAGTTAATAAACCTACCATCAATATATAGTATAGAGGGTCATATGCGATAAATTTATATCAAATTATCACAGTGTTAAGGATAAATCAACATATGTTTTTTACTTGCCTAGCAATTTTTATTATTGTGTCAACTTGATTCTCATCTGGATAACAAAAAATTAATAATATTCTACACGAGTCAATCGACTTTTGGATAAAATTAGGTTGTGCCAAAGTTTTCGGCCAAACTTGTTTTTTTTTCCATAGCAACGCACGGGCATTTTTGCTAGTCATACTAATAGATACTCATTGCTTGGGTGGTTTTTTTAGTTGTTATGGCATAGATTTAGGTTGTTTTGACGTTTATTGTCGTCTTTTTTATGGAACACTAAGGATGATCGCATGAAGACTCCCTGGTGACTTAAACTTGCACTAATGGGAGATGCTTGGTGCTGCCGGAGATGTTGATGGCGGTCTTCTCGTTCACCACCCGGTCCAAAGCATTCTGAGTTCAAAATAATTACAACGGCCTACTCCCTCCTCCTCCCCCCCCCCCGCCCCCAGAGAGGGAAAACCCTAACCGCGCATCCAGTCTCCCCGAACCCCTCCCTTCTCCTCCCTCACCGCCGCTTGAGGACGCAGCCAGGCGAAGCCTGGTCGGTGCCGGTGGCGATGGGGCTTTCTCATCCTCTTGCGCGATAGGTTTGGTACGGCTGATGCCCCGGCTTTCCCATGGAGCGGGCGCCATGCACCTTGGTGGGTGCTTCGGCTCTCTGGCACATGGCAGAGCGTTGGTCCAGTGCCCACACGGCGAAAAAGGGGGTGGTGGGTGTGTCCTCTCTAGTCGGTATGGGAGGTGGAGATCGAGGGATACCGAAGGCCGTTTCTACCGTGTTGCGGTGGTGAAGCTAGGGTATGATTTGGTCCCGTCTATGTGGCGGCGGGGAAGCTAGGGTATTCTTTGGGTTCGTCGGGGCACGCTCAGGGCTGGGCATATCCTGTCCATCAACCATCGTGCATGTCTATCGGGATCTATCGGTGTCTGCATCGTGGCCGGTCTAGAGATGCGCGACACCCAGTGAAAACAGAGATGGAGGCGTCTCACAGCATATTTTCCTTGTTGAAGGCAGCATTGTTGCAACTCTTGTCTCCTTGCTCGGGTGGCTGGGGGGGGGGGGGGAATCTTGATCTGGATCTCCTAGCTAGATCGGACGATGGCGGCACTTTGGATGTCTTTCTCCATCTTGGGGGCATCATTATGGAGCATGTTCGGCTGCAGCGGTGCTGCATCTGCCACATTGGCGACAACGATTCTTAGCGGCACGGCGCAGAGGGGTCTCTATGATGGACGCGTGATAATTGACACGAGTATTATGGTGGCACTGTTTGGTCTTCTTAATCACAAGCCGAGTTCCGAGAAGCAAACACTTGGTAACCAGCGGTATATTCGCATTGACACATTTTTGGGAATATTGGTTCTGTGCCATTAAGAGATCCAATCTTTAGAAAAATACCATCAAAAGATTTGGATTCAGAAAAATACCATTGAAAGTTCACAATGTTATCGATTCTAACAATTTCTACCATTCCGTCAGTTTTTTCGTTCATTTCCACATCGTTCCCATCGATCTTTCTGACTGAGCTCAACTTTCCTCCCATGGATTTGGCGAAGGAAATGGGGGAGGAGCGCCCGCGTCATGGTGGTTGTCGCCCGTCAGCCTTGCGGTGGTGAACAAGAACAGGAAGTTCGGCCGTGCGAGAATCAGACGTAGCCCCCGGCAGCGCAGGGGATGATGACGGACAAGCGACGGCGGCGAACATCATTGCGCGGGTCATGGGACTCGACGCGCTGACCCATGATGCCTACGAGGGGGGAAATGGCAGTGCGCTGTTCTTCAGGAATCCGACGCTAATGGTGCAGCTGAGGGTGCACACAGAGAGGAGCGCCGCTGAGCGGCAGTGGGCACGGATGTTGGGACAACGGCCGATCGAACAGCAGGAGAGGACGCCTATAGTTGGGAGACGGGAGGAAAAAGTTTTTTTTTCGAAATAGGAACATTTAATAATAAAGTCACAGTATAATAGCTCCATTACAACTCACGCAACCGCCAACATGGCTACATGAATCAACTCACGCAACCTCCAACGTGGATACATGAATCAGCCAAAAAAACATCAATGAAACTATGAGTCTAGATGTGTTGAATCCGCCATTCTGGTTGAAGATAGCCCGAACGACCGTCATCAGCCGAGTACATCCAAAATCCAGAAGTTTTCGCTGCTGCAGCGGAAGAAGAAAATGCCATATGGATCCAATATAGCGCCTTGTTGACAACCTGCAAAAAATGGACACCTCCGACAACCTGCAAAAAAGCGAAAGAAGGAAGAAGATGGAGTTGATGTGGAGTTCACACGATGGTACAAATTCGGTGGTATTTTTCTAAAGCCAAATCTTTTGATGGTATTTTCTAAAGATGGGGTCTTTTAATGGTATGGAACCTATTTTCCGCACATTTTTTCGTAGTGACACATGTCATTTTCGGCTTGAGCCGTTTGTTGGGCTCCCCTCGAGCCAAGCCAGCTCACTAGTAAATTATTTTGTTTAATGAGTTTACAATACCATAGAATATTTGAGAAGCACTTGAGGTATTTGTGTAGTCTTGATTTTGTTCAGAATGTTATGGCTAGTACTGAATTGTTGTGAAGTAGACAACAATAGTTGGCGTTGTAATTGCAAACTGTAGAGCATTAATATATTTTCCTGCACAGATCAAAGTGTGAGGCTTATGCAAAATCAAATTTCAATCTCGAGTACCAAATAACATACTTTCACTCGAAACCTTCATCCACCATTGATCAACATCCATGCATACTTGCCAAATTACCAAGCCATGCACCACACAAGAAGTTATAAGAACAAACTTTATTCATCGATCATGCCAATACGAAAAGCAAACACAGTCCATCATCAAGAAATCAAGAATTAAGAATAATTAGAGGAAAGAGGATCGAACGGACGGGCTAGATACGTACTCGATCTGCGTATGCATGCATAGGCAGATCACTTGTAGCTAGCACGTCAAGTGGCAAACAAAAGAACAAACCAAAGGTGCCTTTAAACGATTGATCATGTCGAATAATTTCCTCGCGTGGATCGACCGAGAGAGTCGATTGCTTAGCACTTGAATCCGGTTGGCACGCTCCTGCCGCAGTGGTTGAGGATGAGGCTGAGGTCTATGGGCAGGTTGAGGTTGATGCCGAGTACGTTCGCCCTGAGCACAGTGCAGAGGCACACGGCCGCCTCGAGGTCGACGAGCCCCTCCAGCAACGGGCAGCACGGCAACGTGGGCGGCACCCCCACCTTGGCCTTGATCAGGCCCAGCACGTTGGCACACACGCCAAGCTTCAGGGCGTCACGCGGGCACCTGCCAAACGACGCCGGGGTCGGGGTGGGCGTCGACGGGGTAGGCATGGCGGGCGTTGACGGGGTGGGCGTGGTGGGCGTCGGGCAGCCATATCCCCCGCAGGCGCTGGCCACGGAGAACACCACCAGGTTCACGGCGAGGAACAGCGCGATCGATGCCTTGCCAGCCATTGCTAGCTACGAGTGATCACTACACCTCACTAGCAAAGAGCAAATGACCGATTGGCGCTGGAGCTCTAGGTTGCTTATGTGCTTGTGATGCTCTATGCTGGTGCTTAGGGTTGGTATTTATAGGAGAAAGAGTAGTGCAGTAGTGCTGTTGCATTATTACGGTATGCTCGTTCGAGGGCGATTAAAAGTTCGGTCTGGATCGGTTATGCAGAATGTACGTATGTTGGTTATGTATTTTTATATGGCGCGCTACGGCGCTAGTGACCAAGATTGCTGCATTGCCGACTTAGTGGATGCATGATCAGGAGTTCTTCCGGTTGGTGATTTATGTTATTTAAGATTAATAAGACACCTGGACGTAATGGATTCTTGCTAAATTGAGAAGCTGGCGTATGTTTGAATATTGCATCTATGTTCACGGACGGGCCGGATTGCCGGTGTACAGCTAGCTCAAACCAGAGGAACTATAAACTCCAAGGAGCAACTTGTTTGAATCCTTCCAAGCGACCAGCCACATACAGACAGTATGCCTCGAACCAGGCTGTTCCTTCAGATGGTTAGTCGGGATGTACCTCGATCTTGTCTATAATCATTCTATCTCGAATCAGGTCTCCAAGTAATTTGCTCGGGAGGCAAACATTCTCGAGGTCGCCTCCCTCCAAGGCCACTGGGGCCAAGAGAGAACCCTAGCACCCCGCCGCGACCTCCCTCCTCCCCATCCTCTCCCCTCGCCGTTTCCGGAGGCAGCCGCCGGGAAATACCGAGCGTCACCGGTCAAAGGGACAGTGGGGTCTGGCACCTCGTGACCGTGGCATGACTGTGAGGACAATGCTCAGTGGTAGATTTTAAATGTATTCAAGGGCGGAGCTCCCGGTAGAGCAAGGTAGAACTTCTATATGCCGTTAAAACTTCATTGTTAGTATATTTTCCATTTTACTTATATTCAAGTATGTTTTATTTTTTACTAAGTAATTATGTTAGAATCATATACTGGCAACATGCCCGTGCGTTGCAACGGTCGAGACAATTTAATTTAGGACTCATTTGGTTTGTCGTTTCGTGCCACATTAGTTGGATCCGTAAAACGTTCCGATCGAGAGCAAAAAACTTGCTTGGTTCACCTTTTAGTATTTATTCTTACCCGATTTTACCATGCGCACCCGAGAAAAATCACATACCGTCAAAGGTCCCAAACAAAATCGACAAGAATCAAGAGAGACGGCTGCTATGGTGCCGCCGATGCTCCTAGGAGGAATTTCCTACGCTCTACGTGTTGCCCCGTTTACGCTATTATCCCCACCCCGATTCATCCCGGGCACCAGCTTAGATCATTTTTTCCCTCCATCGCCGCCGGGTACCAATCATCTCATAATCTGCTTTCTCAATGTCATTGGCGTCCCTCTCTTCTGGCTTGCAGGATCGGGGATTGCAACGGAAGAGACATATATCAACTTATTGTCAAAAAACGTCGACGTAATCTAAATTTCTGGGGCACCTGAGTAACCTTCGCCCTTTGGTCTTAATATTCATTTTTTTAGTTGAATTCCCATGAGTTGCCACGGTCTCTCAATTTTCTTTGCTTATCGCGTATGTCACACATGTAGACATAATACAAGTAAAAATTCATTCTTGTAGAGAAATAGCTATAATTCAACATGTACAATATGCATACAAAGGGAATACCTTAACATCTACACCTACTACATTAGGTGGAGTAAAAGAAAAAGCGAAAAGCGAATTACACTTATACCTGACAGCTTGTATCCCAATTTCTCATCATGCTATCGGTCTCACTTATGAAGCCACTTCAGACACCCATGTGGTGCCTCCTACATCGACAACAAAGAGTAAAAATAGCACATCAACTTTGTCGCTCTCACAAGACTCTGTTTTACATGATCTGTCAAAAGGAGGATCGACCTGGTTGCGCCCCCCCTTATATCGACGACAAAGAGTATAAATAGCACATCCATGTTGTCACTCTCATGGTCACGGTATGAGCTGTACTAAGACTCTGGCTTACAGCTGTCAAAGGAGGATCAACAATTATCGTCAACAATTTGCCGTAGTTAGAATTATAGGCTTTTCATTCCTCTGCTACCAAAAAATTGCCTAAATGGAGAAATCTCAACACGAGACAATTGTAAGCATGAGTAAAGACATAAATAAAGCAAGACGTGAACATGACAAAGCATGACGAAATAACTTAACAGCCGAAAAAAAGGAGGAGATGATGCCCGCAGAAGAGCAGCAAACAATAGATGAGAGAAATACCCGCCAGAGGCAAACAAGACAAAATGTACCAGCCAGGGAAAAATATGAAACTCATTATAGAATTTTACTACAAAAGAAATTATCAAGTTATAAGTGAGATACTGGACGGTCACAAAGTTAAAATTAACCAGACATGCTAAATGATGCTAAGCCTAACACATACAGTATTGTATTCTAACACACGTAGCAGTCATTGAATGGTTAAGCCTCTTCAGAACTTCATCGGGGCTCACATCCCGACTCGAGATTACTGTGCTATTCTAAACTCTAAGCAATGCTACTTTCAAATGCCAGTTTACAGAAAAAAGGTCAACATAATATCCTCTAAGTTTACAAAAAAAAAGGTCAACTTTTAAATGCCAGTCTACAAGGATGGTGAACCAGTGAGAGATGCATATCATACTTCCATTGACCACACTTCAAAGTATTCTTACTAAATATCCGAGATGTAATCTACAACACAAATGATCACCGAACCAATATGGACGTGCGCCTGGATCGCAACACCTTCTACGTGCAGCCAACCAGCCGGAGGTCGACGGCAACCATGGCGCAGCACGCACATCAGTTCGACGGCGGCGGCTTCGATGGAAGGAGTCAGAGCTCATAGAGCTCGGCGTAGTCAGGCAAGAGGCAGAGCTCAGCGCGCGGCCGCGCTAGCTCGAGCGGAAAGCTCGTGACGTGTGGGCGACCGGTGGCCGATTTTTCCGGGCATGCCTGCGGTGGGAGTTAAAGTTGTCAGAGCTCAGGGCGGCCGCGCTGGCTCGATGTGCCCGCTGTCGTGGTATTGTCGAATCTAGCCTCGGCAGGGGTGCCATCGAGCTAGGTAGAGAGAGGGGCTTTGGAGACGTGGGGTATTCCGGCAACGGGATAGACACAAGTTTACCCAGCTTCGGATCACACGACGGTGGCGTGATCCTACGTGCTGCTATAAATCACTATAAGGCAATATCGCCGGGTTACAGTGAGTTCTCGCCGAGACAGAAGATCTTGCCGAGATTGCTATGTCTAAGCTGGATCGTATTGAGTCGTGCCCTAAGGCATCCCGTAGGCCGGCTTATAAAGGCGTCCGGCCTAGGGCTTACAGGAGGAAACCTACCGACTAAGTCATAGAGTTCTAATCTAATCCGGCTTGGGCCTTGCCTTGTGGGCTAAGTCTTCCGCAATGCTGGCCACCTTCTGGAACCTTCACTTAGCCGGATGGGCCTCCTGCGCTTCATCATACTGGGCCGCCCGGTAAGCCGGAATCCCGGCTTACCACCACTATGGGCCACCCTGGTATGCTGGCTTTACTTCACATCTGTGAGGATACCTGTTCGGCATAACCCCAACAGTAGCCCCCGGAAAGCTTCAAGTACTTCAACGGTTGGCTTCATTCTCCCGACAAAGCATTGTCCGAGAAAACTCTTCATCCGTCTTCAGTCTTGGAGCATTCCCAGAAACCTGCAATCATGCTGAACTTGTTTGTTGATCTCAACGGGCCGGTTTGTGTAACAGCCCCAGATTAGTACCCTAAAATATGGGCCAAATTTTCACTTTTTGGTTTGCATTGCATCATGGCATCCTTTTTAAATTGCTAATCCTAAATAAAGCCACACTTGGAAACTAAAGGCTAGGGAAGCAAAACCCTTCCTCACATTTCCAAACTAAATGCATTGCCCAAAATGGCCAAACCAAATACAAAGATCAAGATGGCAAAATACTTTATTCTTGAACTTCCAAATGGTTTAGGAAGTTCCAGAATTGCTTCTTATCCTCTTTTCTCAAATTCCAAGTTTTGTCAAATAAGAAATAACATGAGAGTTCAATTTGGCTGAATTCAATTCTTATTTTTGAAACCCAGTTAAGCATTTCAAAAATTCAAACTAAAATCATGGGGACCTTCAATATGGTTGTGAGAATCCCCATGAATATTTTCACTATTTCTGGAATTGTATAAATCCTCCAACTAAATTCATTTTGGAAATTGCTCCAATTTACCTTAATTAAAAGCTATTAACAAATGTTGGGCAAAATAATTTATTTGACCTCACAAATTTTTGTGGTTGTTCTAAAGGTTAATTCTAGCTTATATGAATTTTTCTGGGATTTTAGAAAATGTCCTGGAGCTCTAATTAAATGGTTTAACCCTGCTGCTGGGCTTGTTTGCATTTAATTCAAAAGTTCCAGGGGCCTTTCTGCAATTTCTTCTTTTCCCTCTCTCACCTCTCCACGGTGGCCATGGCGCACTGGCGCCATGCCTCCAGGCTGGCCGGCGCCATGCCGCGCTGCCCCCTCTCTCTGGTGGTCAAGGTCCTGATGAGGACGCCCACCTGCCCCAGCGACCTGCTTTTCCCATTCTCCTCCCCGCGAGCAAACCCTAGCCCTAACCTGCGTCCGCCGCTGTCGCCGCTGTCGGCCCCCGCGTCCCGCCGTCGACTCCGGCCACCCCGAGGCGAACCGTCGCCGCCATCAGCTCCGCATCGCCGAGCCACGCCTCCCCGCCGTAGGAATCGGGCTAGGGAGCCCTAAATCGAGCCGTCGTCGCCGTCGTCCTCCTCCCGGTCCGGCGGCCGACCGGCACGATTGCCTCCGCCTCAGGCCTCCCCTGCCTCCGACGTGCAGCCCTACGTGTCCGTGGTGAGTTCGCCGTCCTGTTGGACATCCTTCCTCGCCTCCTCCCCCTCTGCATCTCCGCTTCCGTGCGGAGGCCGCCGGCCGTTCGCCGTGGCCTTGCTCTACCGAGCACGCGCACGACATCCGGCCCTTTCCCTGCTCCCGCAAGCACACGCACCGCATCGGCCCCGCAACCGCACGTTTTTGTCACACTCGCGCAACCACGGGGCGCCGCTCCATCCTGGTCGCCGCCGGCCGCCGTCCACTGTCGAACACCGTCGCCGCACACCCCGGCCTCCGCGGTCACCGCGTCCCGGCCTGGGCACCGGCCAGAACCGGCCAGCAGGCCGGTTGTTTCTGAGGGGTGCCCGGCCCTCACCCCGGCCTGGGCCGGCCACGAGGCCGGCCTGTTCGGACAGTGGCCCGGCCTAATGCCCGGTTTGGGCCGGCTCTGAGGCCGGCCTCCTCTGGCACTAGCCCGGCCTACAAACCGGCCTGGGCCGACCTGTGGGCCGGCCCGAACAGTAAAAGCAGATTTTGAGTTAAATTCAAATATTTAATAACTTTTCGAATATTGGTCCAAACTCAGCGAATAAAATATCAAATCGATCAGCAAGACAAACTCTACAATCTAGAATCCTTGAAATGAGCTTTTGAAACTTTTATCTTGCTATTTAGTTAAGAATTCCTAGAATGGGTTATTTAGAACCTAAATTGGGAAATTCTTAATTTCTGAAATAATTACTCAAAATTTATAAACAAGATACCGAAGTGATCCAATTGTCAAATGCTATCAAACCATGCACTTATCACATCATGATCACAAATATTTATTTGATGTTACTCATAACTTGTTTAAATTAATTAAATTCAATTATTTAATTAATTTGCTATTTATTCATCGGTACTCCGAAAATTACAAATAAATTACCGAAATGATCAGAAGAACGAAACCTATCCATTCATGTCATGTTCATGCATATTTGAGCCACCTCTCTAATAATTTACTATTTTATAAAGAATGTGGCCACTAAGATAAATATGGGGTTGGTTCCAAATAATTGCACTAATTATTTGGCTCCCCATTTAATGTTGCTTTTTAATTTATATAATAATATCTTTGCATCAATTGGACATGTCATCATGTGATTGAGCATTGCATCTTGAGTTCGTGTGATTTATGTGTGCTTTGTATTTCTTTTGGGTATCGATAGATTCCGGAGTCGAGGGTCTCTCTAACTACCCCGACGAGCAGTACTTCACGACCGGGCAGCAAGGCAAGAGATAACCTAACCTTCTTGGCATTCTAGCATCCTATGTTTTTATAAACTATTTTATCCACCATAATATTGCATGCGGTTCAACTGTCTTTTTGATCAAAATATAGATAATCCTATAAATGCATGTTCTTCCCCGAGCCAATCGCATGTATCCCTACCTATGAACCCTAGGGTTGAAGTGTTGGCCCGAGATAAAGATAGAATTGATGTATGTATATGTTTAGCTATGCTTAGCCATGCTTAGATAAATGCTTTATGTCCGTTGTTAATTCCATAATTGTTGATGATGATGGAATGATTCGGGCATGGTGGATAATTGTGATGCTTAATTAAAATGCTAAGACGGCTTGGGTGAGTTGCCATCGGGGATGGTGTTTTGCCTCACTCTAGCCCCTAGGTGCGAGTTCTTTACCTCTTGAACCAAGACTGAGTGTGCTTCCGGAGGTGGGGGCATATGGAACCCCCTTTGACCGAATAAGTTGTGAGGGGCTTGTCAAGGGTCCTCTAGTTTGCTATTTCCATTTGCGCGTGAGTTGTGTGGGTGGAAAAGAAACGAGGATGGTGGTGTTTAGGATGTGGCCGCGGGGCAGGGCGCTGGGAGCGCTGAACCTGTCCTTCCGCACACTGATGGTCCTTGAGTAAGCCTCATGCAATGTAAAGGTCTAACCGCGCCCGCTCGCCGGCCTTCCCCGGAAGAGGGCCAACTAGGTGAGCCGGACGGTACCGATGGGTAAATTAGTACACCCCTGCAGGGTTAATCTTTTCGAAAAGCCGTGTCCACGGTTATGGACGACTTGGGAATAGACGATAAGACCATAGGGAATATTAACCTAATTGATATGGCAGCTAAAGGTTGCATAATCACGTGTGATAAAGGTTCACTTCCTCGAGGGTGATTCGAGGGGGTGCCTTGGTGGAGATGAGTGTGGTTGGTTACAAGTAGGTTCGATGAGAACCAATGATGACAAAGTTACGCTCTTACCCCTTTTATGAAAATATTCTGAATAGACGGTGCCAAGTGTCAATTACATCCTGTTTATGAAAATCTGGCTTTATGAAAAATAGATACATATACAGCTTTAGAGCCTCCGTCAGTCATTGGGCCTATATCGCCCTACTAAACTTGCGAGTACGTCGTACTCAGTCTCTCTTTGCTGCCTCTATGTATTTGTATTTCAGAGGAGGACGACACCGAGCAGCTAGGTGGGTTCTTCGTTGACGTCGACTACTAGTCTGGGGTTCCCAGGTGGCAGCTTGGGACCGTGGAACAAGCTGGCTTGGGTGAATGTTATTTGTAGGCCTCTTAGGCCCTATATTTGCTTCTTGTTGTTAGACAATACTACCCGCTTCCGCTTGATGAATTGTTGGATCTGTGATCCTTTGCTGTGTAATATTTGTATTCTTCTCATTATATGAGTTGCTATATGTTTTGTGTCGTAGAGTCATGCAATGTGCCAGTTTGTTCCACAAGTCTCGATCTCTGTGTTATACCTTGATGGTTGTGCCAATTACATAGCCTCTCTGTATAATTCCGGGGTCGGGGCGCTACAAGTTGGTATCAGAGCAGGACTGCCTGTAGGAAACCCTTTCTTTTGGTCGATGTCGAGTCTAGTGGAAAATTATTTTTAACCTAAAAATGAGTTGTGAAAACCCTCCTAGGATTCTTTTTACTCCTTACCCAATTCACTCTGATCTCGGTGCCATCTTACCTCTATTTGATTTTAACGGTTCTTCTGATCGTCGGCAAAGTTCTAAATCTTTAGGATCACGGGGTTGGGTTCTACCTCTAGTTGCTGGTTAACTTTGCTTGTCTGCAAATTCTAATTTCCAAAGAGAAGAAGTATTGCGGATCGTCAAGACATTCCTTTGCTTTAGCCAAGATCTTGAACCGAAGGTCCCGGATTGTGCTAGGGCTCAGGTGTAATGATTCATGAGGGTTGCCACCCTTGTGAGCATTATGCTATTGTGGGTCCCAGTGCATGAAGCTGATCTTTAACCCAAGATCTTTCCCGTTGAATCCTGGTGTTAATGGTCGAACCCTACATCAGGTTGGCAAAAATTGAAGTTGGTCTTCAAAACTCGAGGTTGCAGCCGTAATTGGTTTCCTCGACAATGCTCTTCGTCGTCACTAGCTTACCTAGGCTCTCTGTTATGGAATCATCTGAATCATGACAGGATTGCTCTTAGTGAGTTTCCCATCAATAATTGTGATCCCTCCGGTAACACCCGTTCCTGAAACCCTTTCGGCACTAGTTGTCGGAAGAGTGCTAACCCGGGCTTCTGCAATATCCTAAATTGTTGTTAGCCCGTTCCTTAATCCAAATCTGTTATCAGTCCTCTATCTGCATGCGGACAATCAAGTGTATCGTGCATTGGGGTGTTCTGATGCATGCTATTCTTGTGGTTCGTCAAGGCATTCCACTTTGGGGTGTCAGGAGAAACAAACTCCGGTACCTTGTCCTTGTCTCGGACCAGGTCAAAGTTTTGTGATTCGCGGAGTAAAAGCTTGTCTAGCTTTTGTTCCGTTCCACCTGGGAGTGTCACACTCTTTTATATCAAGAGGTCGTGCTTAGTCTCATGACGTGCTTGATGAAGTGATGCTCTTACCCTTCCTTATCCATCTACCTCCGAGTTTTCGGGCTCGAGAGTATAGAGGATGCATATCGTTGTGGTAATCGGAAATTCTTAGCAAATGTAATTGCTTTGAAATCCAAGGAACTTGGTGGCACTCTTAGCCTGACTGGTAATCCTGTCCTCGAGCTAAGTTGTCAGAGCTGCCAAGTCCATTCGTTCAGGTGCACACCTTCGGTCAACGAGTTAGATTCGTGTCTAGACTCTTAAGACCACCTCCGTTTCCTTGAAGAGCAGGTTTTCTCTCTCGCAACTAGTGACGTTTGTAGCTATGGATCCGAGTGAAGTTCACTCCGTCTCCTCGGGTTAAATCCCAAGTTAGTTATGCATACGTGCATTAGTGAGCTGGTAGGTTTTACCTCCCGTTCGCTGATTAAGCCATGTGTACACACCAAGCCCTGACCGAGTCGTTCCTAAATAAGAATAAGTTGTCAAATCTCGTCTGCTTACCGGTGTTTCCCAATCCTAAATCAGCTGGGCCTCATTGTTGGAGTTCAGGCTGGATCAAATTCCTCTTCGTGAATCGTGACCCAATGGAACTCCCAATATACCTCTTGCTCTGGAGCTTGACGCTATAGTTTTGTCTTGGAAATCTAGTTGCCCTATCTTGCAGCTAATTTTCGCAAACCCTTCCTCGGACTGGTCAAGTCGATCCTTTTCCTAGATGACTTATGGTTTGTCCGTCACTTTACGCTATCTTCTCTTTTTACCGGCGCTTTAGCATGTCTGGTTGGTTAGCCTAATCACTACAACTAGGAAGATCATCGGGAGATCGAGTAGATCGATCAAGTGAAGAGTTGCCGTGTTTCTCTTATCCCTCTTCCTACTCTAGAATCTCGGGACGAGATTCCTGTAAGGGGGGTAGAATTGTAACAGCCCCAGATTAGTACCCTAAAATATGGGCCAAATTTTCACTTTTTGGTTTGCATTGCATCATGGCATCCTTTTTAAATTGCTAATCCTAAATAAAGCCACACTTGGAAACTAAAGGCTAGGGAAGCAAAACCCTTCCTCACATTTCCAAACTAAATGCATTGCCCAAAATGGCCAAACCAAATACAAAGATCAAGTTGGCAAAATACTTTATTCTTGAACTTCCAAATGGTTTAGGAAGTTCCAGAATTGCTTCTTATCCTCTTTTCTCAAATTCCAAGTTTTGTCAAATAAGAAATAACATGAGAGTTCAATTTGGCTGAATTCAATTCTTATTTTTGAAACCCAGTTAAGCATTTCAAAAATTCAAACTAAAATCATGGGGAGCTTCAATATGGTTGTGAGAATCCCCATGAATATTTTCACTATTTCTGGAATTGTCTAAATGCTCCAATTAATTACATCTTGGAAATTGCTCCATTTTACCCTAATTAAAAGTTATGAACAAATGTTGGTCAAAATATTTTATGTGACCTCACCAATTTTTGTGGAGGTTCTAAAGGTTAATTCTAGCTTATATGAATTTTTCTGGGATTTTAGAAAATGTCCTAGAGCTCTAATTAAATGGTTCAACCCTGCTGCTGGGCTTGTTTGCATTTAATTCAAAAGTTCCAGGGGCCTTTCTGCAATTTCTTCTTTTCCCTCTCTCACCTCTCCACGGTGGCCATGGCGCACTGGCGCCATGCCTCCAGGCCGGCCGGCGCCATGCCGCGCTGCCCCCTCTCTCTGGTGGTCAAGGTCCTGATGAGGACGCCCACCTGCCCCAGCGACCTGCTTTTCCCATTCTCCTCCCCGCGAGCAAACCCAAGCCCTAACCTGCGTCCGCCGCTGTCGCCGCTGTCGGCCCCCGCGTCCCGCCGTCGACTCCGGCCACCCCGAGGCGAACCGTCGCCGCCATCAGCTCCGCATCGCCGAGCCACGCCTCCCCGCCGTAGGAAGCGGGCTAGGGAGCCCTAAATCGAGCCGTCGTCGCTGTCGTCCTCCTCCCGGTCCGGCGGCCGACCGGCACGATTGCCTCCGCCTCAGGCCTCCCCTGCCTCTGACGTGCATCCCTACGTGTCCGTGGTGAGTTCGCCGTCCTGCTGGACATCCTTCCTCGCCTCCTCCCCCTCTGCATCTCCGCTTCCGTGCGGAGGCCGCCGGTCGTTCGCCGCGGCCTTGCTCTGCCGAGCACGCGCACGACATCCGGCCCTTTCCCTGCTCCCGCAAGCACACGCACCGTATCGGCCCCGCAACCGCACGTTTTTGTCACACTCGCGCAACCACGGGGCGCCGCTCCATCCTGGTCGCCGCCGGCCGCCGTCCACTGTCGAACACCGTCGCCGCACACCCCGGCCTCTGCGGTCACCGCGTCCCGGCCTGGGCACCGGCCAGAACCGGCCAGCAGGCCGGTTGTTTCTGAGGGGTGCCCGGCCCTCGCCCCGGCCTGGGCCGGCCACGAGGCCGGCCTGTTCGGGCAGTGGCCCGGCCTAACGCCCGGTTTGGGCCGGCTCTGAGGCCGGCCTCCTCTGGCACTAGCCCGGCCTACAAACCGGCCTGGGCCGACCTGTGGGCCGGCCGAACAGTAAAAGCAGATTTTGAGTTAAATTCAAATATTTAATAACTTTTCGAATATTGGTCCAAACTCAGCGAATAAAATATCAAATCGATCAGCAAGACAAACTCTACAATCTAGAATCCTTGAAATGAGCTTTTGAAACTTTTATCTTGCTGTTTAGTTAAGAATTCCTAGAATGGGTTATTTAGAACCTAAATTGGGAAATTCTTAATTTCTGAAATAATTACTCAAAATTTATAAACAAGATACCGAAGTGATCCAATTGTCAAATGCTATCAAACCATGCACTTATCACATCATGATCACAAATAAATTACCGAAATGATCAGAAGAACGAAACCTATCCATTCATGTCATGTTCATGCATATTTGAGCCACCTCTCTAATAATTTACTATTTTATAAAGAATGTGGCCACTAAGATAAATATGGGGTTGGTTCCAAATAATTGCACTAATTATTTGGCTCCCCATTTAATGTTGCTTTTTAATTTATATAATAATATCTTTGCATCAATTGGACATGTCATCATGTGCTTGAGCATTGCATCTTGAGTTCGACCGGGCAGCAAGGCAAGAGATAACCTAACCTTCTTGGCATTCTAGCATCCTATGTTTTTATAAACTATTTTATCCACCATAATATTGCATGCGGTTCAACTGTCTCTTTGATCAAAATATAGAGAATCCTATAAATGCATGTTCTTCCCCGAGCCAATCACATGTATCCCTACCTATGAACCCTAGGGTTGAAGTGTTGGCCCGAGATAAAGATAGAATTGATGTATGTATATGTTTAGCTATGCTTAGCCATGCTTAGATAAATGCTTTATGTCCGTTGTTAATTCCATAATTGTTGATGATGATGGAATGATTCGGGCGTGGTGGATATTTGTGATGCTTAATTAAAATGCTAAGACGGCTTGTGTGAGTTGCCATCGGGGATGGTGTTTTGCCTCACTCTAGCCCCTAGGTGCGAGTTCTTTACCTCTTGAACCAAGACTGAGCGTGCTTCCGGAGGTGGGGGCATATGGAACCCCCTTTGACCGAATAAGTTGTGAGGGGCTTGTCAAGGGTCCTCTAGTTTGCTATTTCCATTTGCGCGTGAGTTGTGTGGGTGGAAAAGAAACGAGGATGGTGGTGTTTAGGATGTGGCTGCGGGGCAGGGCGCTGGGAGCGCTGAACCTGTCCTTCCGCACACTGATGGTCCTTGAGTAAGCCTCATGCAATGTAAAGGTCTAACCGCGCCCGCTCGCCGGCCTTCCCCGGAAGAGGGCCAACTAGGTGAGCCGGACGGTACCGATGGGTAAATTAGTACACCCCTGCAGGGTTAATCTTTTCGAAAAGCCGTGTCCACGGTTATGGACGACTTGGGAATAGACGATAAGACCATAGGGAATATTAACCTAATTGATATGGCAGCTAAAGGTTGCATAATCACGTGTGATAAAGGTTCACTTCCTCGAGGGTGATTCGAGGGGGTGCCTTGGTGGAGATGAGTGTGGTTGGTTACAAGTAGGTTCGATGAGAACCAATGATGACACAGTTACTCTCTTGCCCCTTTATGAAAATATTCTGAATAGACGGTGCCAAGTGTCAATTACATCCTGTTTATGAAAATATGGCTTTATGCAAAATAGATACATATACAACTTTAGAGCCTCCGTCAGTCATTGGGCCTATATCGCCCTACTAACTTGCGAGTACGTCGTACTCAGTCTCTCTTTGCTGCCTCTATGTATTTGTATTTCAGAGGAGGACGACACCGAGCAGCTAGGTGGGTTCTTCGTTGACGTCGACTACTAGTCTGGGGTTCCCAGGTTGCAGCTTGGGACCGTGGAACAAGCTGGCTTGGGTGAATGTTATTTGTAGGCCTCTTAGGCCCTATATTTGCTTCTTGTTGTTAGACAACACTACCCGCTTCCGCTTGATGAATTGTTGGATCTGTGATCCTTTGCTGTGTAATATTTGTATTCTTCTCATTATATGAGTTGCTATATGTTTTGTGTCGTAGAGTCATGCAATGTGCCAGTTGTTCCACAAGTCTCGATCTCTGTGTTATACCTTGATGGTTGTGCCAATTACATAGCCTCTCTGTATAATTCCGGGTCGGGGGCGCTACAGTTTGTTATGCCGGAAAAACACTTGAGTGCGCTTTGACACGCGTTCGTCGATTTGACGGCTCTGTCAGACCCGGCAGAGTGAGTGGAGGAGCATCTTTGAACGTAGGGGCTAACTTCCGTTTTTCCCGCGCGAGAACCGAGGCGTCGGAGGGAAGAAAATCTTCTCACAACGGCTAGATCCGTGATGTGTGGCGGAAATCTCGGCTCCCGACCATTGCGAGAATCTCGGCGTACCCGCTATAAATACCGGACGCCTCGCCTTCGCCGCGGTCACAGGCCATTCACAACCCTAACTCCTTCTTTCTCCAGATCTCCCGAGCTCAAGATCTTTCGGTTCTCCACTGCGTTCCATGGCGTCCAGCGCTCCGAGCTCTCCCGTCATCGACGCTACACCACTGACACGGCTCTACCGATGGGCGGTTCCGCGTCCACGGCCGCCGCCGCCGGCAACGTGCCAACCGCCGCTACATCTGCATCTTCTTCAGCTCCGATGAACACCTCCACTGCCACGGGCCGTGACGAAGTGGCTTTAGCGAAAGCTGCAGCTGAAGCCGCAGCTACGGTGGCTTCGGCTTCCGCAGCTGCCGCCGATAAGGCCGAAGAGGCCCGGGCCACTGAAGAAGAAGAGGAAGAGGAAGCCGGCGACAATGAAGGCGCCGCCAACAACCCGACCCACAACTGGGCTTGCTCAGTGGTGGATGATGTCGAGCTGACGGGAATGATGGCTGACGGGGCCATTCTTCCGTCTTCAGAGTCGGCTCCGACATGGCGATCCGCCTTTGGTGACCCGTGCCCAACTCCAATCAAGGATGAACGGGTACTTCTTTCTTCTCATGTTGTCAGAGGGTTCTCTTTGCCGCCCTCGGCTTTCTTGATAGAGATACTGGACCATTATGGTCTCCAGCTTCATAACATCACCCCCAATAGCCTCCTCTACATATCCGGCTTCGTAGCGCAGTTCGAAGGCTATTTAGGATTAGCTCCTAGGTTAGACTTCTTTCAGTACTGCTTCGGAGTCAAGAGGCAGACAGTTCAGAAAGAACTGTTGGTTCCCGGCTCCATCAGCTTCAATTGCCGTCGGGACATAGATTGGTACCCTCAGGCGCCAATCGTGGATTCGGCTAAGGGGTGGGCGTCCACCTTCTTCTACTGCAAGGACGTAGCGCCTCCAAATAGGCTGCAGGGACTTGCTCTTTTCGATGATAGGGCCGCAACGGAACTTCCCTCGTGGAAGAAGAAGCCGGCAGCAAGAATGTCGGCGGAGCTCACTGTCATCAAGGCTAGGATCACAGAGCTGACCTCCGGCACTCCTCCCCTAGCTGGGGAGGACACAATAATATGCTGGATGAAGAGACGGATCCAGCCCCTCCAACATCATGCTCGGCTTTTATGCGAGTACACGGGCGATTCTGATCCCATGCGGATCAGTGAAAAGAACCTGGAGCAAGAACTCTTTGAGGCTCGCTTCAACAAGCTTATCAAAGCCCGGCCTGGCGAAGGCCGGCAATATGAAGAATCGCTGCCGATGTTTACGGCATCGAACCCTCCCCCAAAGGTACTTTGTCGAACCAAAGTTCAATTCTTTGAAGGATTCGAGTTTGCCTTTAACAGACTAACATGCAATATGTCAGATTCACGGAGTTTCCGCCGCTCGTCCTGCTGGCAAACCATCGTCCAGCAAGGCGCCCACGTGACCCATCTCCTTTTCTTCGGCTACTGCAGAGAGCCGGAAGAGGAAAAGCCAGTCTACTATGATTGGCGTTAAGACATCCGAGGATGACGACGCTCTCGCTGGGCTCAACATCCCCAGCAAGAAGTAAGTCGGCTTAAAACATCTCTTCTTTGCTATGCAATACTGCCGGATTTGCTAAGCTTGACCCTTTACCTTTGCATGATAAAGAAGGGTCTTTCCCTTAAACCAAAGGTGTGCGCCATGCGGAAGAAGACATCTCCCGCTGTTGCTCCTGCTACTCCTTCGGTCCCAAAGCCGAATCCAGTTGAGGAGAATACCAGCACCATGGCAGCGGGCCCTACTCTGGGAAGAGCCGGGATTATCCCTCCCCACCAATGGACGGAGATGACGGGAAAAGTGACAACACCTCCTTCCCCACCAATGGCTGAAGCTCCAGCTAATGATGCCCCGTCCTTTTCTCCAATTAAGGCGGAGGCCCTTGATGACGAGGGATGCATCAAGCCGGAGTTCATGAGCCGGCTCATGCGTGCACCTCGGCTTCCACAGAAGAAAGGAACAACTGTCCAGGATGATGAGCCGGACCATACCAAGGCCTATGACACCTTTGATGTCATAGAGATCCTTGAAGATCAGCAGAATTACTTTGCTGAAAGCTTCGAAGCCGGCATGATGCTTCTCCGCGAACATTACCAGGTAAATGACTTTCCCAGTAGCCCCCGAGCACTATGCCGGGTTAAGTTTTACAAACTAGCCGATATAGTGGTCCGAGAGAATGCGTATGCATATGTTTAGCCCCCTAGCGATGAAATGTCAGCATGTAGCTAGTCTTTGCTCTTCAATATAGCTTTAGGCTTTTAGCACCTCCTTACACAGATCCATCGCAAAATTAGAGCTGAAACGATCAACTTTTTGGGTGTGCGAAATCAGGAGATGCGCCGGCTAAAAACGGAGCTGGCAAACAAGGATGCCATCATCGCCGGCTTTGAGGTGGATCGCGTCCGATACCACGGTATGAATTCCGAAACTTAACTTTAAATGACAGGCTTATTTTTATACTGCTAACATATTGTCTTGCAGATGCCATCATAAAAGCCAAGGAGTTTGCTGAGAGTGCAGGCACCCTCGACCGGCTCCGCAACAAAAACATCGAGCTAAACAAGCTTAATGAAACGATGAAGGCGGAGCTGGATACGGCCAAGAAGGGCCTTGCGAAAGCCGAACAAGTATTGGAGACGGAGAGGCAAAATCACAAAGATGCCCTTCCTGAAGTCCAGGACCGGCTTGACAAACGTCTTGATGAATCGTTGGCAATCGACAATCAACATTTGAGTAAGATATACTTAAAAACCCAAATTCATTGCTTTCTGTCTTAGCCATTTTATAACTGAACTTCGCCTTTTACACCTCCGGCGGGTTATGGCCATGAGCTGACAGCGGAAAACCGGCTTGACCGGATTTTGGAAGTAGGGGAACTCCTCCCGAAGATCATTTCTTCGGGAAAGAAGCTTGCCGAGAAATTCTTTCCCGGCAACCCCGAGCCATTGACGGACCTTGGAGGCTTGGCCACTGATCTGGACGATGCAATGTCGTCCTTTGAAGAACGGCTTCGATCCAGCGCTCGTGGAGGTGCCAAGACGGCTTTGGGCCTAATGATGGCACATTACCCAGAGGCGGAGGCTTGGCGTGTTGCATCCGGCTTTCCCCTTGAGAAAGAGGACGGCTCTCCGCTGGACACCCAAGACCGGAAGAAAATCTTGCACTCCGTCTCCGGTTATGCCAGCAAGATCGCCAACATGGTTTCCCTTACCACATTCTTCAGGGAAGTGTTGTGCCCGCCAAGTCCCACCCAATCTGATGACGAAGGTGAAGAGGCGGACAAATCTGCATGAGCCGAACTTGCTCCTTGAGCCGGCCATCCCTGAAAATGTAATTTGCACGATGTAAAGCCGTCCAAAACAATTTATATGTCTAGAAACAACTAAGTCTTTTGCTGTATGTAATCAGCTTTTATTTGCAAAATTGCAATTTTTATGCCTTAGTTTATTCTGGCCTTGACACCTTAGCCTTTAAGCGCCGACAAACCTATTGTCGTGGTGGGTAGCACGGCATATCCATCGAAGATGGAAAAGAGTATGGGGCAGGCGACGATCGGATGCTCGCGCGGGATGCGGACGGAGGGGCGCGGACGCGCGCGACGCGGTCGGACGTGGGAGCAGCTGCTCACGTGGTTGAGGAGGAGCTCGATCGGAGGAGGTGCAGGCGCGGGTACGACGTTGACGCGGGTGAGGAGGCCCACGTGGAGGAGCTTGAGGTGGCCTGAGGAGCGAACGCGTGCGCGAGGAAGAAGATCTTGGTGTAGATCCGCTGCTGCTTCACGCGCCGATGGCGTTGACCAAGATCCAGATCCAAATATCGGGCGCCATGGTCGGCTGACAGAGACGATGCAGACGCGGCCACGGGAGCCACGATGACGCCAACCATGAAGAGAGCTCGGTGAAGATCTTGAGGAGATGACGATGATGATGAAGATGGATCCCGCCGAGAACGGGATCCGCTCGCCGCTTGCCCCACGGTGGGCGCCAAATGTCGTGGTGGCGTCACGGACATATCCATCAGAGACGGAAAAGAGTTTGTGAGGCAAGGCGGCGATCGGCGATCCGGCGGGATTGGGCACAGGCATGGCAAGAACACACGCGATGTACCCAGGTTCGGGGCCCTCCTTGTGGAGGTAACACCCCTACGTCCTGCATGTCTGATGTATATTATGGCACAAATCTCGGGCTACATGGTTGCTCCTTGAGCTGTGTTTGTCTCTCTAGCTAGAGGAAGGAGAAGGGGTAGGTGGGGATGAGAAGAGCCTCCACCTCCCAAATATGCATCTAGGGTTTTCTCTCTCCCAAGGTTGCCTCTCAAGGGCTCCCTGGTGCACCTTATAAAGGGGATGCCCAGGGGACAAAGGGGTGGCCCATTAGGCCCAACTAGTACTACTTAGGGCAGCCTGGAGCTTCCAGCCGGACGGGCTGCCTGGAGCCTCCAGCCAACAGCTTGCTTGATCCTCGTGGTTTGCTTTTCTTGTTCTTTTGTTGAGTCGTGGACTTTGGCATACCCGGGGGTCATTCCCCCGACACCTATTGTGAAGCAAACTTGCTGAGTAACAGGGTACACAATGACCGATCTGTTTAGACCCAGAACAAGTGCCGCCTTTCGGTGCCGAAACGCTTTGAAGCAACCCGGCGCAAAAAGCTATCAGACAAACATTAATTTGGCAAAACGTTGTTTTTTCATCACCTTAAGGCGGATTCAACATGAAAGACAGTTTACCAACAAGCAACACAGGCAATTTCGGGTAAATAGATGATAACAATAAGATCATTGGGAAATAAAAGATAGTACAGATTCTCGAATTTCATATGAGAGAAGCCAATTTTTATTTCATGATCACATTGACATGGTTACAATAGAATTTGCTAAGTGTAAAAAGGACGTAGCTGAGCGATATTCCAGGGACGTTTCGTCTCATCGAAGTCGTCATCTACAAGCCTTTTCCTCTTGCGACCTTTCTTCCTGGGATCTTTCTTTGAATCCCTTAAGTCGAGGAGATAGTATGACCCGTTTTTCAGTGCTTTACTGATGACAAAAGGTCCTTCCCATGGAGGGGATAACTTGTGCTGCCGGCTTTGCACAAGCCGAAGCACTAAGTCGCCTTCTCGAAAAGATCGATTCCGCACTCTACAGCTCTGATAGCGACGTAGATCTTGCTGATAGATGGCGGATCGTTGGAGAGCTAACTCTCTTTCTTCTTTGAGGATATCTAAGCCGTCTTGACGTGCTTCTTCTGCGTCTTTCTCGATGTAGGCTGCGACTCGAGGCGAATCGTGGATCATGTCGGTTGGCAGTACTGCTTCGGCTCCGTAAACGAGGAAGAAGGGAGTGAAGCCGGTTGACCTGTTTGTGGTAGTACGAATACTCCATAGGACAGCCGGCAATTCATCTACCCACGCGCCAGCTGCTCGATGCAAAGGAGTTTCAAGTCTCGGCTTGATACCCTGCAGAATTATACCGTTAGTGCGCTCTACCTGTCCATTGGATTGCGGATGCGCCACCGATGCCACATCGAGCCGAATTTTTGATCGGCTGCAGAACTTCGATAGCTCACCGACGGCAAAGTTTGTGCCATTGTCAGTGATAATGCTATGCGGTAAGCCGAATCGAGTTGTTATCTCGACGATGAACTTTGTAGTTGTAGCTCCGTCGAGTTTCTTAATGGGCTTTGCCTCCACCCACTTTGTGAATTTGTCGACCGCTACCAGTAGATGCGTTAAGCCTCCTCTTGCAGTCTTGAAAGGTCCCACCATGTCGAGCCCCCAGACCACGAACGGCCAGGTTATAGGGATCGTCCAGAGCTCCTGAGCTGGCAAGTGAACCTGCTTTGCATAGCGCTGACATCCTTCACAAGTTTTGACGATGTTGATAGCATCCTCCTTAGCCGTCAGCCAGAAGAAACCGTGCCGAAATGCCTTAGCGACCAACGCCTTTGCCGCCACGTGATGCCCACATTCGCCGGAGTGGATTTCCTCAAGGATTTGCCGCCCTTCTTCTGGAGAGACGCATCTTTGGAAGATGCCGGATGTGCTCCTCTTGTAAAGATGTCCGTCAATGATTGTATACGCCTTTGCTCGGCGTTCAATTTGACGGCTCAACACTTCATCGTCGTTAGGCAGTTTTTTATTAATCAAGAAATCCATGTATGGCGTGGTCCATCTGGGGTTACCAAGCATACTTGAACTGATTTTGCCGACAGTGGATAATCTTCGTCGCCGCCTTTGATGGACGGCTTATGCAGGTGATGGAGAAATACATCCGGAGGCACCTCCCTCTTCTTGGAGCCTATCCGGGCCAAAGCGTCAGCAGCTTCATTGTCATCTCTGGAGATATGTCGGACCTCTAAGCCGGCAAAACATCGGCCGAACTCGTCGACTGTTCTCCTGTATTCCGCCATTGTGGGGCTTTTTGTGTCCCAACATCCGTCAAGCTGCTGTGTAACAAGATCCGAGTCTCCATAGCAGAGGATCTGTTTCACTCCCAACTCCTTAGCCATATGAAGGCCATGGAGGAGAGCTTCGTACTCTGCTACATTGTTGGTAGCGTTGAAGTGAATTCGGAGGACATAGCTGAGCTTGTCACCCTTAGGTGACTTTAGCACTACTCCAGCCCCCGAGCCCTCCTTCATCTTTGAGCCGTAAATGCATTATCCATTATTGAGAATCCGGCAAAGGAGTGTTCTCCATCGCTTCTGTCCAGTCTGCAACAAAGTCGGCTAGAACTTGAGATTTGATGGAGGTCCTTGGCTTGTACTGGATGTCAAAAGCTGCTAACTCAATGCCCCATTTGGCGACTCGGCCTGTTGCATCGGCATTATTGATGATATCCCTCAATGGAGCTTTGCTGACCACCGTGATTGTGTGATCATGGAAGTAATGCCGTAGTTTTCTGGCGGCGAAGAATACACCATAGGCTAACTTCTGGTAGTGGGGGTAGCGTTGCTTCGAATCTGAGAACACCTCGCTAATGAAATAGACGGGGCGCTGATCCGGCCATTGCTTCCCTTCCTCCAGGCGCTCCACTACAATGACGGCACTTATCACGAAATTGGTGGCCGACACGTAGAGCAGAAGCGGCTCTCTTTCCCTTAGAGCTGCCAAGATCGGAGCATGTGTCAATGTATACTTCAGCTGTGTCAAAGCTGCCTCTGCTTCCTCCGTCCAAACAAAGTTGTCCGACTTTTTGAGGAGCTTGTATAATGGCAATGCTTTGTCACCAAGCCGGCTAATGAATCGGCTTACAGCCGCGGCGGAACCCGTAAGCCGCTGAATGTCCTTCAGACAAGTCGGCCTCTCGATGTTCTGAATCGCCTTTATCTTTTCCGGGTTAACTTCAATTCCTCTTTGAGAAACAATGAAGCCCAGAAGCTTGCCTGCGGGAACTCCGAAGACGCATTTTGCCGGATTAAGCTTCATCTGGTACTCCCTTAGATTTGCAAAGGTTTCCGACAGATCGGCGATGAGGTCGCAACGCTTCTTCGACATGACCGCGATGTCGTCGACATAGATGTGAACATACGACCAATTTGCTTGTCCAAACACCGCTGCATACACCTTTGGTAAGTAGCACCGGCGTTCTTTAAGCCGAAAGGCATTGTGACATAGCAGTAATTGCCATATGGTGTGGTGAAGGACGTCTTGATTTGATCTGACTCCTTCATCTTTATCTGATGGTAACCCGAATAAGCGTCCAGAAAACATAGCATCTCAGAGTCGGCAGTTGAATCAATGACCTGATCGATACGCGTAGATCTTAGATGCTTATTAAGCCAGTGAAATCAATGCACATACGTAGCTCAGAGGTGTTTTTCTTAGGGACAAGCACGGGATTTGCCAACCAATCAGTGTGGACAACTTCACGAATGAATTTAGCGGCAGTGAGCCTTAGGATCTCCTTTCCAACCGCCTTGCGCTTCTCATTTCCGAGCCGTCGGAGGCCTTGTTTGACCGGCTTTGCGTCCTTATTGACCTTTAAGGAGTGCTCGGCAAGTTTCCTCGGGACACCTGGCATGTCAGATGGTGACCAAGCAAAAATATCTCGGTTTTCACGGAGAAACTTGACGAGCTCGCCTTCCTATTTGTCGTCGAGGCTGTCACCGATGATGGCCTCTTTTGTCGGGTCATCCTTTGAGAGCTTGATTTTCTTGGTGTCATCCTTCGGTTTGAAGCTTGAGTCGACTTTAGAGGACGGCTTTTCAGTTGCCGGCATCTCATTAGGACTCATTGTCTTCTTGAGATCCTCCAATTCTTCCTTGCAGATTTGTTCTTCAGCATGGACGGCATTGGTGGCTTCACATTCCTTTGCTTTCTTGAAGTCTCCCTTGACTATGATGATCCCATTGGGTCCCGGCATTTTCAGCTTGCTATATATGTAGCAGGGCCGAGCCATAAATTTGGCGAAAGCCGGGCGTCCAAAGATTGCATGATATGCACTTTTAAATGGCACCACCTCAAAGGAGACATCCTCAGTCCGAAAATTATCAGCACCGCCAAAGGTGACCTTCAGGGTTATTTATCCCATCGAAGAGGCTTGCCGTCCCGGCACAATCCCATGAAACTTCACAGTGATGTGGGTGAGTTGTGACTCGGAGAGACGCATCCTCTTCAATGTTGCGGCATAGAGTATGTTGATACTACTTCCTCCATCCAAGAGCACCTTTGTCAACTTGTATTTGTCGACTATAGGGCTGACGACTAAAGCGTAGGTGCGCTTTGCAGGAACTCTGTCCGGATGATCGCTGCGATCCCATGTGATGGGTATGTCGGACCAGTCCAAATACTGTGGCACCACAGGCACCGTAGCATTAAGTTCTCGCCAAGCCGCCTTTTCCTTGCGAGACGAATCTGTTGCCAGGTTGATGATGAGGCTCTCAGCATGCTTAGGGAACTTGCTGCCTTTTCCTTCTTTGGAGGTTGCACCATCAGATTCCGAGGCAGCTTCCTCCTTCTCTTTGTTGTCCTTCTTGGATTTACGTTTATTCCTCGATTTGCCGGCTTTGGGGTCCTTGGCGATGTCACCATTAATGTGACATTGCTGGAGCGTGTGGGAACTTGTCCCATCCGGCCTGAGATGATGAACACAGGGGTTGTGCTTAATGTCGTCGTACTTCACCGTTGGCGGCCGGGATGATTGGTTGCTTGCCGGATTTTTGTTCTGCCACTTTCCGTTGCTTGCGCCTCCTTTACCAAAGGAAGCAGCAACTTCGTGTCAAGGGCCGGCTTGGTCTTCAATCTTCTTTTTCCCGGACTCGCGTCGGCGGTTCTCGGCATCCTCCCTGTTGATCGTCTGCTACGGCGTATTTGTTTGCACAAGCAAGCAAGCCGCCCAAGGTCTCCGACTCGTCGCTGTAGATCATAAAGCGGCAAGTCGTCCCTTTCCTCAGGGATTGCTTGAAGGCATGGATTGCCTGTGTCTCTGATACGCCTTCGCAAGCGTTTTTGATTTCGCTCCATCGTGAAATGAATTCACGGCTGGACTCGTTCTTTTGCTGTACACACCGCTATAAGTCAAAAATCGACTTGGGGCATTTATACGTGCCCTGGAAGTGTTAAATAAAGACGCGCTTCATGTCACTCCAGGTGTGAACTATCCTTTCCGGCAAACCTTCAATCCACATGCTTGCCGTCCCGGTTAACATCAGGGGCAAGAATCGCACTGCGGAGTCGGCACTGCCTTGGTATATGTCGCAAGCACTGACGTAATCTGAGAGCCAGGTCTCAGGGTTAGCCGTACCGCTGTACTTCTCCACCATCTTTGTTACGTTCGACAAAGTTGGAGGTAGGATTTACTCTCTGATTGTTCTGCCAAAACACTTGGGGCCGAGGTATTGGGTGTCCCTGGCCGACTTCCTCTCCTCGATTAGGCTTCGAACATCATTAGTTGCAGGCGGCTTATCAACTGATTTTCCTCGCCTTGATTCATCCCTGTGACGGCTTTGGCTTCCCCGACTCGCGTTGCGCAGAGGGCTTGGAGTCCTTTGCCGTCGTGGAGGGGGTATGTACTTGGAAGGGTTATCTCCCTCTTTGCGCGGTGGAGGCGGCGGTGGAGGTGGCATATTATCTCTGTTATCCTCCCTTCGAGGTGGATTCTCCCCCTCACGTCATCGCTCCTGACGGGGTGGTGCCATCTTTTCCTTGCGAGGGTCCTCCTTTCTCTGCTGGCTTCGATGTCCTCCTTGGCTGTTGCCAGCCTCCCGATGGCGAGATGAGCCTGTCCGGGATTCCGCACCCTTTGGTTACTTGTCCTTAGGGCTCTTGTCATCTCCTTTGTTGTGGCTGCTTGAACCGGCCGGATCATCGTCTGGGTCTACTGGTGCCGCAGCGTTCGGCTTTTTGGCAGTCGAGTTGCAAAGACGAGAGTCGTCAAACAGCCTCCCCGACTTGACATGTGAGTCATTCTGCTGCTGCTACGTAACCTCCAATAAATAAGCCGAATATCTAAGGCGGGCGTCGCGGTCCAATGACTTGTCGAACATGACCTCCTGAGCTGCTTCCATGTTCTTGGCTGGGGTGTTGAAGTAGCACAACTTGGTCACCGGGTCCCGCACATGGTGGTACTTTCTCCAGACCGAGTTAGCATGTTCATCTTCCCACTTGCTGCAAAAATCCAGCTTCTTGTGCAGGTTCTTATTGCGAGGCGGACGGAAAACGTCGTCAACTGCCTTTTCTCTTTGCTTGCGTACAAACTCCGTTTCCTTATTTGTGAGGTCGAGTTCCCGGTCTGTTATCTTGTTGGCTTGCTCCATTAGTAGAACGCGACGCCTCTCAATGTCTTCTAGGGATGCATCAGGAGGGAGTGGTGTTAGCAGTTCCTCATACTTTGCCATCTTGTCCACAAATTCCTTCTCCGTCAACTCGCAGGCAATAGCATTGTCTCCGTCAGCCGGCAATTTGCTGGTTCCCTTCATTGGAGCCAGCGGTGGCATAAAGTCCACCTTTTTGTGTCCGACTTCAGGAGTCTTTTCTTCGCCATTGCCCGGCTTTCGAGGTATTGGGGTCATCCTTAGGATCAGAGATGACATCACCCATAAAAATCTCGACAGGGCGTCCCAAGCAGGACGCAACCTTCCGGCTAAAATCATCAGATTCTCCTTCAGATTCGGGGTCTTGCTCCATATGAGTAGTGTCCCCCAATCCGGCTTCTGAATCTGTCCTAACCTGCAAAGCAGGGAGGATCGACTCAGGTTCAGTCATCGACTCGCTTGAGCCGTTTCTCCAGCCATGCCAACGAATTGGAAGTCCGGCGCTGCCATATTAGAGGTTGCGTCATCCTCGGAGTCCTCATCATCAGC
The DNA here is from genome assembly GCA_012064385.1 of Puccinellia tenuiflora. Classification (NCBI taxonomy): domain Eukaryota; kingdom Viridiplantae; phylum Streptophyta; class Magnoliopsida; order Poales; family Poaceae; genus Puccinellia; species Puccinellia tenuiflora. The sequence continues at coordinate 155,976 of QRDG01000557.1, read as the reverse complement.
GTCAAAGGCTAGATCCAGATCGGCGATCTCCTCAGAGTCCAGATCCGATCTGTCTTCAAAGTTGCAAGGGTGGGTGACGGGCAAGCTCGATGTGAAACCGAGATCATCCAGAGCCTTGGTGGTGAAGCCGATGAAGATGTCGATGCCGCTGATGGAGACCGTGGACTAGCCGGCGGGATCCTCCTTTGCCGGCGTCCAAAAGCCATCGTTGAAAATATGGCCAGCTCCAGTCTCGTCGAAGTAGCTGACTAAGCCGACCGCGATGGTGTCGCCGACGTCGCCCGTAGATCCCGGCAGGAACGAAACCCCGGACATCTCTTGCCCACGGTGGGCACCAACTGTCGTGGTATTGTCAAATCTAGCCTCGGCAGGGGTGCCATCGAGCTAGGTAGAGAGAGGGGCTTTGGAGACGTGGGGTATTCCGGCAACGGGATAGACACAAGTTTACCCAGCTTCGGATCACACGACGATGGCGTGATCCTATGTGCTGTTATAAATCACTATAAGGCAATATCGCCGGGTTACAGTGAGTTCTCGCCGAGACAGAAGATCTCGCCGAGAGATTGCTATGTCTAAGCTGGATCGTATTGAGTCGTGCCCTAAGGCGTCCCGTAGGCCGGCTTATAAAGGCGTCCGGCCTAGGGCTTACAGGAGGAAACCTACCGACTAAGTCACAGAGTTCTAATCTAATCCGGCTTGGGCCTTGCCTTGTGGGCTAAGTCTTCCGCAATGCTGGCCACATTCTAGAACCTTCACTTAGCCGGATGGGCCTCCTGCGCTTCATCATACTGGGCCGCCCGGTAAGCCGGATTCCGGCTTACCACCACTATGGGCCACCCTGGTATGCTGGCTTTACTTCACATCTATGAGGATACATGTTCGGCATAACCCTAACACCCGCGGCGGAGAGCTCTGGACGTGCGGGTGATCGCGGCGGAGAGCTCCGGACATGCCTGCGGCGGGAGTTAAAGCTTTCAGAGCTCAGCGCGGCCGCGCGGGTACGATCCGGCTGGCGGCTGATTGTTCCACGCGTGCGGGCGGCCGACGTCAAAGGATGCAGCGGGTCGCGGGGGAGGACGGGCGGGTCGGGCCAGAAAAATGTCTGCTTTCGGCGCGAACCAGTTTAAGTGAGAGGCTACCGGTTCATGTTCCAAAACTTGAGGGGTTAATCTGTAAAACGTACAGCGACCTCCGGTTCCAAATTAATAGTACAGATTTGTGACTGTTTTGATCTTTGCATCATTTTTTATATTTCTCCCTACCTCAGATTCTTTCCGTCCTCCACCATTGTATGTATTTTCATAACACGGTACTATATTTCCTAGGGAAGTGTTACCAATTTATCCTGATTTGTAGAAGTAAAAGAATTATGGCTTCCCACAGGGTTTCTTTTTAAAGAGAAGCAAAAAAGGTTATTTTTGCTAGGGATAAATAGGGTGGCACTTTGAATCAAATCCAACCCCAAGGGTGAGTTTATAAAAAGGAACTTCATTCCCAAGCCTACCCAAAGTTTGAGAACTTGGAAGATTCATTAAGGTGTGGATTCTACTTAGACAATTGAGGAGAACATATATGAGCATGCAGCGGTGTAGAAAGTTGAGGAGCACAAACAAGAATCTGATGATGCGAGTTTGTATGAACAAATGCATGATTATAGCTCGGGTGAGGACCTAAGAGCCAGAGAAACTTGGGAAACTTGCTAAATAAATCAGGAGTAATGAAGTAAATCAGGAGTAATGAAAGCACCAAGAAATATGGAAAGCAATCAAAGCCTATCACAACCACAACAATGTTTTAGACATTGAATCTTGATATGAAGATATTGTTCATGGTTACGAATATTCATGTTTTTAGTCTAGAGATGACTACGCATATGATAAATAGAGTGGTGGAGAAGGAGGGAAGGTCATTGACGAGCTAGGTATAGAACAAGGGTAGGCCCATAGAGGCTAAATGTGGCCCACCCGACACACGGTGGCCCACCACAAGGATTCGGACCCAGGGGTCCCTGAATGTACGTACCCTCTTGGAGTACAATTCGTGCTAAGATCGTTGAATGCGTATTCTGCAGGTTATTCCTTGTAACTGTTCAAGTTCGGATCTAGACTATCTTGTTAGGGGTTAGCATTATCTCTACCACGTGTAAACCCACGCGGCACCTTGCCTTATTCCCACTGTGTATATAAGGGGGAATAGGGGCTGACCGAGAGGTCAGGTTCCTCGATCACATTCATCATCATCCACCTAACGTCTGCAAGATCGAGGATACCTCGAGATTGTCAAGAGAACCGACAGATAAATCTAATTCGCCACAAATAGGAAGTAGAGATGAACCTGTATAAAAATTCTCCCATTTTCTACCATGCCGATCAATCGAGCACGACCCTGCCGCATAGTTACAGTCGGGAAAATACCACGACAATTAAGATAATAAGAAAGAGCAAATGACACAAATGTGATAGCAATACATGCAGAATCCCATTGTTCAGCTTGGCATGGTTTTCTCTGATGTAAAGAATATATGATGAATGCTCTAACTACATATGGGTTTGAAACATATGTGTTTAACATCTAGTAATGGTGACAATGCGAATGTGACATGTCATTGGTCATGGCTTGGATGTAAGTGGCTCAATTATGCATGAAGGACAAGTCGAAACAAATGGCTCCAAGTTCAACTTTTCAAGTTAGACATCTTATCATTCCATAGAGATATGACGAACTGGTTACTTATATTGTTATTGCATAGAGAATTAAGGAAGGCTGATATAAGAACATCTTTCATGTAAGCCTCATCAAATAAAACAAATTGTGTTAGAGGACATGTTAGACCATTGCAGAATGCCAAAGGGCCAAGAAACTATTGTTTCACAAGATAACAGATTTCATATGTAGAATATTCTGATGGATTCCACACATGTCGAAAATTCCAACGTTTTCAACTATTAGTTGGAACGGTTGAGAACATATCAAGAGAGTACATTTACTATCAAATTAAACCAAAATGAGAGTTGAGACAATCTATTTCTAGAGACTTTTATGAACGTAGTATCAAACTATGATTTAGTGAATAATACCATATCTGGGTGCTTTAGTAACTACATATTAGAATCTAGATACTTTCTGTCATATCAATCTTGCAATGACTAAGTTCCGAGATAATGGTAGGATTTAGGTAAACATGGCCAATATAGTGAGATGGACTGAAATCATCTGTTCAAGTATTTGCAGGAAGATTAGGTAGAATATTACACAAGATCTGTGAATTTTCATGCACTCCGGAAAGTAAAGATGGATTTGATGTGAAAGAGCATGAAACATAAAGTTTCAAGGCCAACTTAGAAGCTAGGACAACTACGTATTGTAGATATTATCGGCTTCCTATCCTTCCTTGTTGTCAAGCAAACGGTCACATATATGCAAGTTGACGGAAGGTGGGTGATTTAACTGCGAGTTGTTACTTTGTTAAGGTGTACAATAAAACCTATGATAAAATGTTGGAGACCTTGGAAGGTGAATAGAGCTGGCCTACAACAGATCATGTTAGGCCAAAACCACATGGTTACATTGAAATGCTTGGAAGAACAAAAAAATAGAAGGTAGCTAAGATGAGCAAATGGGGTAGTAGAATTTCTTGTAGTAACTACAAGAGATATGTCAACAAATGAAAAGTTGCACAAATAATCCTACTACTTCTAAATTAACAAATATTAGATACACAACAATAAATTCCACAAAACTAAGGATGTGTCTATTGTCTCTACATTACCGAGTCACACAAGTTTCCATATATAGTTAATATATCATGTCCGGTTTACCATTCGAAACCAACGCCAATGACGCTGAAGATGGTCCAAGAGAATGTGAGCTTAATTAGTTGCTCTGTCAAATATAAGGAGGTACAACCAAAAGGGAGTGTAGAAGCAATATATTAGTGAGGAAATCATATCAAGACACAAACCTTTGGATTGGTTTTTTTACCAGCCAAACCGTATGGGGAGACCCAACGTATTTTTCTTATTTATAAAACAGGAGGGAACTTCACAAAAGCATCATACAAAGATGTTCTTAGGGTTGAGAGGATCAACACTAACAGATGAAACACAAGGAAAAGAAAAAACTCTTAGACAGAGGCTAACCAAGAGATAAAACTACTTTTCTTTGAAACCTTGATCCTATGAGAAGTCAAGGTAGCATCCTTGCTGAAGCGAGCTTTCCATCTAGCAAAACTACTACAACTCTTATGGATTCTCTACTCATACCTCGACTCGCGGTGTTAGTAGTAAGAGAAACACCATAAACGAGTGGATTTGTATGTTAGAGCGCAATATTACAAACGGTGCACACATTTCATTTTCGGCTCGACCGGTTTGATGGGATCGCCTCGAGCCAAGCCAAGCCAATTCACGTATTAAAAAATTTATATATAATAGAATAGAAGTTTCGAGAAACAGCTGAGATATTTGTGTAGTTCTTACAAACAAAGTTGTATTGAAAACAATTCGTCAACCCCACATGTGTGCTTAATAAATTTTTAAATAGTTGTCGAACCGAATCATTTTTCGACTAAGCCAAGCCAATTGACTTTTTATTAGATTTATTGTATATCTATATTATAATATAACATTTGAGAAACATTTGAGTTTTATGTGTAGTGATGATTGTTTTTTTCATGATTGCTATGGGTAGTACTTAATTTTTGTGAAGTGCACAACAGTAATTTGAAGATGTGTTATATTTTTTTTCCACACGTAAGTGTCGACCTTGTGCATGGAAATGTCTACAGTGCATATCATCTAATTCGTTCCGTGCACTACAAGGCTAGTTTTCTAGCATTTGTTTTTCTCGTGTGCACGTTGAGCACCACTGCATGCCCCTTGGATTACCGCTTGGGTCATATGCAAGAGCCAGCCTGCTTCTCCATATCCCGCTGTCCTCCTAGGCCGTTCATCTCTCGATGATCCTCCCTCGTTTCTTCTTCAATAATCTCGGTTGGTATGGATGTAGCTCTATACAAATCCCACCATGTTGTCGAGTACCGTTAATTCTCTGACTATGCAAGATGGGGCCAGGGTCACCAGACCTGGCACAGAGAAAGAGAAAGTTCTGTGACGTGCCGGATTCGGCGGCAGCGGTCCTCATCTGATGAATTGAATAGTCCTGCACAACGTTAGTTTCATGGAATAAATCGATGTTGTATGGGCATTTTTCAAATGAACTAAATGGATGGTTATTTGCTAGGACTTGTACGTGGGGGATTTGCTGCATAGTAATATACTTTTGTTGCATCAGTGTTTCAAAATGTTCAGTGTTAACCCAGCGCGGGATGAAACGCTTCAATAGTACACAAAAATTGTTACGCGGGTGGGGTATGCTGCATGGCTCGTCCTGGCAAAAAAACCACCAAGGTTGCGCGAGAAGTTCGAAAATCCACCGGGTTTGCGCAAATTTGCAAAAAACCACCAAGATAGCGCGAATTCGTTGCAATGTCCACTGATTCGTTATTTGCCAGCGATTGACATGGAATCTGACTGTCCGGGCCCATTGTCAGCGACGACATGGCAGAGGAGAGACGGCCGGCGCGGTCAGCCGTTAACGGCCGTTAACGGCGCGTGGGTCCCACACACGCGCGCGTCCACTAACCCTAGCTTGGCTGTCTGAAGCGGCTAGTTCCGCTTCTTCCCGCCCTCGACCCACTCCTCTCCCCCCCATGGCGGCTCCAAATCCAGGCGGCGGCCGCGCCGTGAGCGGCGCCGGCGGAAAGCGAGGGCTCGCCGGAGATGGAGGCGGCGCCGGTGCAGACGCGGACGTGGTGGAGCTCGGCCTGGACGACCTCGACGGCTGCGGCAGCTCCAATCCCCCCGCACGCACATCACTGTTCCCGGCGGCGGCGGCGTTGGCTGAGGTCTGGAAAGCTAGGCCGACGGATAGCCATTGCTGGACCTCCTCTCTCGGTGGCGTGGAGTAAGTATTCTCTTGCCCCTACTCTTGCCCTCATCTGCCATGAAATTCATCTGCAAAATGCTAGATCTTTGCAAATTTGTTAATTGTTTCATTCATGTATCTGTAGCTTGGATGATGATATATGGGAGGTTAGATTCAGTTTAGATGGCCATGACAATTTGGAGAGGAAGGTATCTGAATCTGACATGACATATATGAATCTGCTAGCGCTAATTGAGACAGAGGGGTATGGTAGGGCTGACAGCATGTATTTCGTGAGAGAAAAGGGCATAGGTACTGCTGGGATGGAGTTGATTGACAGCCTGGATAAGGTTAAATCAATGTTAAAGTTGTATGACAATGAGAAGACAGTTTGTATTACTGTAATCAAGGCTGGAGGTGGGCTAGCTGCAGGCATAAACATGCCAGATGTTGAAGAGCAGATTCCCATATCCCAGGATGGAGAGCAAGTTGTTTTCTCAGTAAATGTGCAAGGTGTGCTGTATGAAAGCCAGCAAACAACAGATTCAGAGTACTTGTACTTACCCACTCAGCAGAGTCAGAAACAAATTGTTCCTGTTGAGACAGGGGATGATTATGTGCTGACACAGCAACTAAACATTCCAGTGGTGCCAATAGATTCAGAAGAGGAACCAGATTTGTTTGCTGAAGAATCTGAATCAGATGACAGTGATTGTATTACACAGCCAGAGAGTAGTGCCAGGAAGGCAGGGAGTAGTGCCAGGAAGCCAGAGAGTAGTGCCAGGAAGCCAAAATACCCTGGGCCAACTACAAGAAAAAAATGTGAACCTGAAGAGCAGATCCCTAATTACATTCCCTCCTCTCCTGAAGATAGTGGTAACTATGAAGCCATGTTGTCAGGAGATGATGACCACCATGAGCCTCTTTCTTTTGTGCTGCCAAAGGGAGTGAAGAGCAGGGCCAAAAAGAGAGCTCCTAGGATGTGGTATGATGAGCATAGAGCCAGCCCTGAATCACAAATGTGCCTCAATATGTGTTTTGTTGATATGGCACAGTTTAGGAGAGCTGTGCAGCAGCTGCACGTAGCACAGCTGAGGAACTATTTCCTACACAGGAACAATCCTGATAGGGTAATAGCCAAGTGTGATGAGGAGGGCTGTCCATTCCACATGGTTGGTTCACAAATTGGCCAAGAGAAAACAGTTTGCCTAAGGAAGTTCATGGAATTGCACACATGTGCACCAGCAGGAGAAGGATGCAAGATCAATGCCAAGTGGGTTGCTAAGATATGTGAGGAGGCCATAAGAATTGATCCAACAACCAAAGTAGACACCATCATTGAAAATGCAAAACTGAAGTATGGTGTGGCTGTACCAAAAACAATGGCATACAGGGCTAAGAATGAGGCAGTGAGGATTGTTCTTGGGGATCATGTTGAGCAGTATAAGAGGTTGAGGGATTATCTGTAGACAGTTCTTGATACCAATCTAGGGAGCAGATGTATTGTCACAACCAAAACATTAGCTGAGCATCAAAGCAAGAATCCAAGATTCCATGGAATGTTCATGGCATTGGGTGCATCAATTCAGGGCTTTTTAAATGGATGTAGACCATTTATTGGTGAGTACATTGTATATTTTCTGCCATTGCTTGTATTTTCCATGCAATTCATATATTTTCTGTCAATGCTTTTATTTACAAGAACTACATATATTGATTGGGTGCATATATTTATTTCTATCAGGTTTGGATGGTTGTCATGTGAAAACTACCACAGGCCAGCAAATCTTGGCAGCAACAGGCAGGGATGGGAACAACAATATCTATCCCATTGCCTTTGGACTGGTTGATAAAGAGGACAAGGCCAGCTGGACATGGTTTTTGACACAGCTAAAGTATGCACTAGGAGGGGAGTCAGGGAGATTTGGCAACTATACCATTATATCAGATAGACAAAAGGTATCACTGCAACATTCTTTTCAACAACGCTAGCTAAATGCAATTAATAATCCATGCTCATGTTAGACAAAATGCTCATGCTATAATTTATTAGGCTTGCTATTGATAATTATTCAGGGCTTGTTAGACAAAATGGTCATGCTATAATTAACAAGGCTGGCTAGTGATAATTAACAAGGCTTGATACAATAATAACCCACTGTTTTCAACAGGGCTTGCTAAATGCAATTAATAATGTCTTTCCCAATTCTCCTCAAAGATTCTGCTGGAGACACATCTATGCAAATTTTCAAACAGCTGGATTTAGAGGGGAGGAACTGAAAAAGATCATGGACAATGCTGCATATTCACACACCAAACATGGATTTGATGAAGCAATGGAGCTGCTGAAAGCTGAAAGTGAGGCAGCATATGATTGGTTGTGCAAGATACCTGTTGAGTGCTGGGCATTGCATGCCATGGATACCAATTGCAAAACTGATCTGATTGTGAATAATCTTAGTGAAGTTTTCAACAAGCAGATTCTTGATGTCAGAGGCAAGCCAGTTAGGACAATGTTTGAGGGAATAAGGACAAAAATCATGACCAAGCATGAGAGTAAAAGGACAGGAGCAGCACATGCATGGTGGGAGATAACACCAACATATTCAGAGATACTAGAAGAGAATAAGAAGTGGTCAAGGCCAATGTCTGCCAAGAAGTCAATTGGTGATCTTTGGCAGGTGAGTAGGTCAGAGAATAGATCATATGCTGTTCACTTGGGTAACATGACTTGTGGATGTAGAAGATGGGACATGAGTGGCATTCCATGCAGCCATGCCATATCAGCAATATACAAGTCCAGACAACAACCTGAAGCCTTTGTGAATGATTTTTTCAAAAAACCTATGTAGTTGGAGGCCTACAACCCACCTGTATATCCTGTTCCTGGTGAAAATCTATGGACCAAGACAGAGTACCCTGACATTGATCCTCCTGTTTTCAAAGTGGATCTGGGCAGGAAGGAGTACAAGAGGAGGAAAGGGAAGTTTGAGCCACCACAGCCCAAAGTTCAGGTCAGAATGGGCTCAATTACCTGCAGCAACTGCAAGTTAGCTGGCCACAGATACACAAATTGCACTCAACAACTTAAGCCTGGGTTGCTTCTGAGGAAGAATCAGCACCAAGTATGTGTTTCATGTTAATTCTATCTGTTTCATGTTTTCTATGCAACTTTCTTGTTGTTTCTACATTTTACTTGATATGTGTGATGTTTTGTATGCAGCCATCTGAAGACAGTACAGCTGCATCAAATTCCAGGGCTCCTTCAGCATCAACAATGCCAACTGCTGCATCTGCATCATCTTCCAGGGCTCCTACACCACCACCTACTGCACCAGCAGCTCCTACACCAGCAGCTACTGCACCAGCTGTAAGGGCTCCTGCTAAAAGGAGTGCATCTGCTCCTACTCCACCACCAATCAGGCCAGCCAAGAGGCGTGCTGCAGATACTGCACCTCAAGCTCCAGCTGCAAGGGCTCCTACACCACCTGCTCCTACAGCTAGAAGGCCTCCCACACCACCTGCTCCTACAGCTACAAGGGCTCCTACAGCACCACCTGCTAGATCTGCAGCTCCTACACCAGCAGCTACTGCACCACCTGCACCAGCCACAAGACCTTTCCATGCCCCAAGGAGTGGTAGAACTGTTAAGATGACTCGAAAAATGGTAGGGTACTTCAATGCTGGGAAACATGGGAGTTACAAAAGAAATGAGAACAAGAAGTAACTGCCTGATGTTGTCATGTCAAGAATGATCTATTTGTGCTGGAACTATGTGTGTGTTGGAACTATGTGTGTGTTGGAACTATGTGTTGGAACTATGTGTGTGCTTGGAACTATGTTGTCATGTCAAGAATGATCTATTTGTGCTGAAACCTGTTTAATTTCTGTTTGAGCATACTTTAATCCATGTCAAAGTATGTGTGCATATTAGGGGTTTACAAAGTTGTCGAGACCCCTCGACGGTCTCGACAACCTAGCTTAGGTTCATTTCTTAGGTTTTTTTTTCAACTTTAAACAGTACACAATGGTATTTTCAACTTTAAACATTACACAATAGGACACAATGGGCCAACATTGACATTACACAAATGGTCCAGATCCTAATCATTACACAAATGGTTCAACAACTGACATTACACAAATGGTCCAGATCCTAAACATTACATAAATGGTTCAACAACTGACATTACAGAGATTAACATTCATCACTAATCTGACAACAGGATTACTCATCACATATTTCTTTGATTTTCTTCAATTTCTGCTTCTGAGCATTAGTAGCCACAAACAGATCATACATGTTGTACTCCATTTTTTTGTTCTCTTGCTTCATGGCAACTCTTGCATCCTCCCAATTCTTCTTCTCTTCCAGCAGAACATCTATGACAGACTCCAATTTCTTCTTCTCTTCTAGCATAGCAACCATGTCAGACTGCCACTTCTCTTCTCTTCTAGCAGTGCATCTCTGTCAGCCACCAGCTTGTTCTTCTTAACTTTAAACACATCTGCCTGAGTCCTTACCAAATTCTTCATTTCTTCCTTTGCCTTTTTCAGTACCTCAACATCATGTTTCAATCCTTGGACATACTTCTCCACCTCACCAGCATCTTCTTTTTCTCTGTTCATCCTATCAATGTGCTCTACTTGCAGCTTCCTTTCAGTGGCATCCATCCACTTGTGAGCATCTTCTAGTAGACATGCATGCTTCTTCTCAATCTTCTCTTTCTCATCAGAAACCTCCTTCAACATCTTTGAGCTCTGATATCTCTCAGCAATGAATGCACTGTTGCTATCATTGTACATTGACCATAGCTTAGTGAGTGCATTCTTGAGAGTAACAGGCCACTCACATCATCTAACCAAGATTGGAATCCACAGTTGAATACTTGCTGCAAATTTGGGTTCAGTAACTAGCTCAGTAACTTACTTAAAATGCCATTTGGGTTCAGTAAAAGCTAAATTATATTTACTAAATTATTACTGTCACTATCTCAATTCTACTGGGTAAATCACAAGGAATTTGACTACTAACAGTACACTAAAATGACTGAGTATATAAAAGATTATGCTTGCAGAAAATGGAAAATGAAACACACTACATCAATTTACTCACATTCTCTATGGGGCATAGGTAGAATCGACGCCCTGTGTTTGTGCCCTCAAATGCAACGCATTTGCGCGGTTCTTTCTTGTGGCCGCGGCAGAGTTCATCACATCCCACCGCTATCCCCTCAAATGTTGGGTCTTCACAGGTTTCAGGAGCAAAATCTAGGTCGGTTAAGTCCTAAGCAACAATAGATTGAGAGAAATTACAGTGCATCCGCTCCAAATCGGAGATTCCCTTTCAAAAACCTAGAAAACAGAGCTGCGAATGGAGCTGGAGCTTACTCCGAGATAGGAGCCGCTCGAAGATGACCCATCGTGCCAGCTCGGCATGGCGTTGGTCGCCGGCGTGCAGGACGAACGACGGCAATGTCCGCGGCGGCGACGGCGGCTCCGACGGCGGCGGACAGAGCTTGGACGAGCTACGGGTCGGGGGCGTAGTACGCGTAACGGGGAGCTGCGAGGGGCCAAGCTAGGGTTAGTGGACGCGCGCGTGTGTGGGACCCACGCGCCGTTAACGGCCGTTAACGGCTGACCGCGCCGGCCGTCTCTCCTCTGCCACGTCGTCGCTGACAATGGGCCCGGACAGTCAGATTCCGTGTCAATCGCTGGCAAATAACGAATCAGTGGACATTGCAACGAATTCGCGCTATCTTGGTGGATTTTTGCAAATTTGCGCAAACCCGGTGGATTTTCGAACTTCTCGCGCAACCTTGGTGGTTTTTTGGAATTAACTCTGTGTGTTTTATGATGGTTGTATGGTATGGGAGGCGGACGCTTTCTCCCCATATCTGTTGGATGCCACCCAGAATCCTCCTATGTGGAATTAAATTTTAATTTCGAGTACCTAGATACTTTCAGTTGAAACTTTTGTCCATTGATCAACATGCTTGCTTGCGCGATCACCACACGCATAGGAACGGAAGTACTAAGAGCAAACTTTATCCATCATGCAAAAAACAATTAGGCAGTGTTTGGATGCTTAGAATTGGGCTCTGAATTGGGGAATCTGGAATTGAGGGTCCAATTCTGCTGTTTGGATGTACTCAGTATTGAACTATAGAATCGAGGCCCAATTCCGAGGCCCTCCCCCCGCGCGGCCAACTTACCGGTTGGCGAAATCAGAGCTCTGGACCTCTGTATTCGCTCGGAATTGGCCTCGCTCGCTTCTCCATCCCGAAAAACAGAGAACGCACCGTCCGCGCTGGAGGCCTCCCCGGCGGCGCTGCAGGTACCTTCCGCCGCCTCCCCTCTCCCCCTCCCTTCCCCACTCCGGCGGCCTCTGCCCTCCCTCATCCCTCTCTTCCCGTTCCTCCTGGCTACACCCCCACCCGTGGCGCTCAGGCGGAAGCCTAGCAAGCAGAACGGCAGCGCGAGGTGCTCCGGCGGCAGCGCGAGGTCCTCGAGCGGCGGGAGGAGGTGCTCGAGCGGCCTGCCGGGATCTCGCCTTCGGGAGAGCCCCCCCCCCTCCGCCGCCCATCGACGCCGTGGCCCATCGACGCCGTGGCCGCCCGGGTTGGCCGTGCCCAGGCGCCGTCTCTTCCTCGTCCGCGACGGCCGCGCCTCGGCCGAACCTCGCCCCGGTCCACGCGCCCTCGCACCGTCGTCCTCAGCGCCTCCGGCTCTCCGTGGTCGTCACTCAGGCAGCGCCCCACCTCCCGATCTAGATCCAACTCATTTTTTCTGGGTATTTTTTTGTTTTTTTTTTCATCTCAAAATAAAACATGTTATTATGTGACAAATATTATTGAAACATTCTGATGTACATGTTTATTTTCATTCATATTACACAATATATATTGTTCGAAGTCAAAAAAAATTCAATTCCACACAATGTGCATCCAAACAGGTTTTAGAATTCCATTGCTCTTTTGATTCTGCAAACGAATACCATGCGCATCCAAACAGGTTTTATGGTATTCCATTGAATTGGTTGATTTGGTATTCCATTGCCAATTCAATTCGGAGCTCAATTCAGTGCATCCAAACACAGCATTAAATGAAATGAGGTTTATCGAAGCGGCTAGATTCACAATGTGCGTAAAAAAGCATCATATGGAGATCACTTGTAGCCAGCACGTCAAGTATTAAACAAACAAATAGAAGGTGTGTTAAAACATAGAAAGTCATGCATGCACATCTCTCTTGGCAGCTCCCTTGCAAGGATCTTCCAAGGGATAATTTTTTAGCACATGAATTCGGTGGGTACAATCCTGCCGCAGTGGTTGAGATGAGGCGGAGGTTGACAGGGAGGTTTAGCTTGATGCTAAGGACAATGGCCTTGAGCACCGTCCAGAGGCACATGGCTGCCTCGAGGTCGTTGAGGCCCTCCAAGAGCACTGTCCAGAGGCACACAACATGCCAATGTGCGGCCGTCCCCCCGCCTTGGCCTTGATCCTTGCAGCCCAACACGTTTGCACACACACTCAGCTTCAATGCATCGCGCGCGCACATGCCAAATGAGGCCGGGGTAGCTTGGTCGTGGTCGCGTGGACGGTGTTGTTGATAGGATGGTCGTGGTGAGCATCGGGCCGCCCTGCCCACATGTGCTGGCCACAGAGAACTCCAACATGTTCACAGCAAGGAGAAAACGCGATTGATGTATTTCCTGCCATTGCGCCGAGTAATAATCACTCTACCTCAAAAGCATAGAGGAAACGATCGATTGGCGTTGCAGCTCTAGGTTGCAAGGTGATTGTGATGCTTTAAGGTACGGTGCTTAGAATTGATTATAGGATTAGTTTAGGATTAGTTTTTAACTATCAATTGAAACTGTTGAGAACAAATTGAGGGATTCGGCTGTGTGCATCGATTGATGTAGAGGGATTCGGCCCCCGCGGTATGGTACGAGTTGTAACCGCCCTACACACGGATCGTTACCGACCTGGATTAGATCAGAACCACTATAAATACATCTTGTAAGCCGTCGCACGAGATAAGCCACACATTGTAAATCTCGGCGGTTTGTAACCTCACCCCGATATAGTGAAGTATTGTTGGCTGACGCCCGTAGTTTTTTCTCTTCTTTGTTGGAAGGGTTTTCCACGTTAAAATCTCGTGTCCCCGTTGATTTGATCTTGCTTAACTTTGTCGTTTATTAGCTATCGCGTGTATCATATAAATGTGAAATTATTTTAATTTTCGAGTGCCCCACATATATTGTTTCACTCGAACCCTTCGTCCACCGTTGATCAACATTCAACAGGCATACATGTAAAATTACCAAGCCATGCACCACGAAAGAAGTAGTAAGAACAAACTTTATTCATCGATCATGCAGATACAAAACGATAACACAAGCCACAATCAAGAAATCAAGAATAATTAAGAGGAAAGAGGATTGAAAGCCCCACTAGATACGCAATGTGCAAGCAAGCATGCATATGCAGATCACTTGTACCTAGCACGTCAAGTAGCAAACAAACAAAAGGTGCGTTAAAACATAGCAAGTCATGCAGGCACAACTAGCTCGGCAGTGCCCTCGCGTGGATCGACCTGGAGAGACGATTGCTTAGCACTTGAATCCGGTTGGCACGCTCCTGCCGCAGTGGTTGAGGATGAGGCTGAGGTCGATGGGGAGGTTGAGCTTGATGCCGAGGATGTTGGCCCTGAGCACCGTGCAGAGGCACACGGCCGCCTCGAGGTCGACGAGCCCCTCAAGCAGCGGGCAGCAGGGCAACGTGGGTGGCACCCCCACCTTGGCCTTGATCAGGCCCAACACGTTGGCGCACACGCCCAGCTTCAGCGCGTCGCGCGGGCACCTGCCAAACGATGCCGGGGTAGGGGTGGGCGTGGACGGGGTGGGCACGGCGGGCGTCGACGGGGTGGGCGTGGCGGGCGTCGGGGTCGGGCAGCCATATCCCCCGCAGGCGCTGGCCATGGAGAACACCACCAGGTTCACGGCGAGGAACAGCGCGATGGATGCCTTGCCTGCCATTGCGACGAGTGATCACTGCACTTCACAAGCAAAGAGCAAATGATGGATTGGCACTGGAGCTCTAGGTTGCTTATGTGCTTGTGATGCTCTATGGTGGTGCTTAGCGTTGGTATTTATAGGAGAAAGAGTGGTGCAGTGCTGATAATGCATTATTAGCGTCTTCTCGTTCTAGCTTGCTTGCTCGTGAACATGCATGTGAAGGCGATGGGAGTTCGATCTGGATCGGTTACGCAGAATGTAGTATGTTTGTTCAATAATTTGTTGCCCAACAAGTGACCAAGATTGCTGCATCAGCTTTAGTGGAGGCGTTCTTCCTATAGGTTAATTATTGTTGTTATTATTTAAATTAATTACGAGCTGGAAGTATTGGATTTTTGCTAGATTGGAAGCTGGCGTATGTTTGAATATTGCATCTGGCAGTTCACGGACGGCCCGGACGCCGGGCGGAGTACAGCTAGCTCAAATCAGAGGAAAGGTGCACATATAGATGGCCTACAACAGATCATGTTACTTAGTATAGGTGTACAGTAAAACCTATGATCAGTTCTTGGAGCCCTTGGAAGGTGAATAGAGCTAGCTGGCCTGCAACAGATCATGTTAGGCCAAAACCACATGGGTACGTTTAAATGAAGAACCAAGACAAATAGGCGGTAGCTAAGATTACCAGTCACCCAAGTTTCCGAATATAGTTAATATATCATGTCCAGTTTACCATTCAAAACCAATGCCAACGACGCTAGCTGGAGATGGGCAAAGAGAATGTGAGCTTAACTGTTGTGTCAAATATAAGGAGGTACAAACAAAAGGGAGTGCGGAAGCAATATAGTTGAGAGGAAATTATATCAAGACACAAAACTTTGGAGTTGTCGTAACTCAGAACTACAACTCCTATGGTTTCTAAATTCATACCTCGTCTGGGGGGTTAGTAGTAACAAAACCCCATAAACGAGTAGATTTGTATGTTCGAGCGCAATCTTACAAGCGGTGCACACGTTTCATTTTTGGCTCGATGTGTTCGTTGTGATTGCCTTGAGCCAAACCATCTCACCTACTAAAAAATGTATATATAATATAACATAAGTTTCGAGAAACACTTGAGATATTTGTGTAGTTTCTACAAACAAACTTGCATTGAAAACGATTCATTAACCACACATGTGCTTAAGATAACTTTAAAAAGTTGTCAAACTGACTCATATTCCAACTGACCAAGCCAATTTACTTTTTATCAACTTTATTGTATATATTTATATTGTAATAGAAGGTTTGAGAAACATTTGAGTTTAATGTGTAGTGATGATTGTTTTTTTTTTCATGATTGCTATGGGTAGTACTGAATTTTTGTGAAGTCCACAACAATAATTGAAAATGTATGATGTTTTTTCCACACGAAAGTGTCAACCTTATGCATGGAAATGTCTACGGCCGCTTGTGCCATACGGAAGAGCCGGCCTACTTCTCCATCTTCGGTTGTCCTCCTTTGTTGTACATCTTCCGGTGATCCTCCCCCGTTTCTTCTCCTTCTCCAATAATCTCCGTTGGTCCTCCCGAAACCCATATAGTGGAAAGCCCCTGGCATGGATGAAGCTCTATATAAAGCCCACCATGTTGTCGATTTCCGTTAAGTCTCTGACTATGGAGGATGGGGCAGGGGTCGCCGGATTCTGCACAGAGAGGTCTCCGATGTACAGGATTTGTCAGCAACAGTCCTGATCAGATGAACTGAATAGTCCTGGACAAGATTAGTTCCACGGAGTTTGGATTTTGTATGGGAATTTAAAAAATGATGTAAATGGATGGGGATATGGTACGACTTGTGAGGGATTTGCTGGATAGTAATATACTTTTTGTTCCTTCGGTATTTTTAAAATGATGGGATAATTTGTTCACTTTCAACCCACCGCATGATGAAATGCTGCAATAGTATACAAAAATTGTTACGCGGGTGGGGTATGCTGCATGGCTCAGACAGACAAGATTTTCTTTAATGATGGTCGTGTGGTGTAGGAGGTAGCCGATTTCTCACAGCACATGTGTTTTACGATGAACGTATGGTAGCGGAGGTGGACGATTTCCCCCCACATCTGTTGGCGCCACCCAAAATCCTCGTATGCAAAATTAAATTTTAATTTTGAGTACCTAGATACTTTTAGTTTATATTTTTGTCCACCATTGATCAACATGATTGCTTGGGGAGCGCCAGACTTTTTTTTCATAAAGGCAGCAAGACCATTATCAGGTACAACCAATGAAGGTAGACCTTGAGCTTTCACCCTGGAAATTGCGACTCGGTACTCAAGAAACACCACCCGAAGTGTTGTCCACCTATGTTGCCAGCCCCATCCTGCCAAGGGCGCTGCTGCAAGTCCTCAATACCCGACAAACAGGAAAACCTATGCCGCAAGTATTTATCGCAACCAAAACTCCTCTACGCCATTACACGCCTCTGATCGCAGCCACCATGACTTTCTTCACCACTGTCAATGTCATGGAAATCTATATTTGGACATGTCCATGGTACTGGCAAGACAGTGAAGTTTCGCACCAAGACCTCCAAAAGCATATCTGGCCGAGGATAAGGGTGCGCACTGTCAGAAATATAATATATTGCATGACCCTTTCCATGACTTTTGGTATAATTGGCTAGTACATCAATTTAGGTATCAGAGCCAGAGGTCTAGAGTTCAAATCCTGGCCAAAGCAGTATTAAAATAAATATCTACGTCCTAGGCTCGTGAATAAAAAGTCCACAACCTAGACGTGAGGGGGAGTGTCAGAAATATAATATATTGCACGACCTTTTTCATCAGTTCGGATTTTTGGGATAATTGGCTAGTGCATCGATTTAATACGCATGACCGGATCGATTCCAATCTAGATATCTAGTAGCATCATGGGCCAATCATTAGGAAGGCCAGAACTCGTCGGCGTCCAGATTGAGGAGGCTGATGAGGCAATTTGACGATTTGGCGCTCGAAGATCAGCAGGGCCAGACCACCTTTATTGCGTGGAAGGCGATCACACATGAGAGGATCTACATCGGCCATCCACCTACCACGGTGGGTGGGATTGATGGTAGCCCATGAGGAGGCCAGTAGGAGTCGCTGAAGGCCGAGCCAAGCCCGAACCTCCGCCAGAAATCAATGTTGCTCCAACCTGCATCACGTCAAAGGGGGCACTGTCCCGGCCCCCGTGCTCCAACAACATGGCCGCTGTTGCCCCAGCCCCTGACTGAAATCGGCAAAGATCGCCTACCCCAAACCGCCCTTGGCAGATGGGGTTCCGCGACCGCGGCAAGGGCCGGCGGCAGCAGCGAAGCGGTCATCCTTTGCTTGGTTTCTGGCAGCGGCTAGGGTTAGCCCCGTTGCCGCCCTAGGGGAGCGACACGGGACCTGGGCTAATGGAAAATGTGGTACGGGACAATCACCACATGTACAGGAAAGTACTAAGAGCAAACCTCATCCACCATGCAGAGAACAATTAAATGAAACGAGGTATGTCGAACCGGCTAGATTAATAATGTGCAAAGATAGAATCATATGGAGATCACTTGTAACCAGCATGTCAAGTGGGAAACAAACAAATAAAAGGTGTATTAAAACATAGAAAGTCATGCATGGACATCTCGCTCGGCAGCTCCCCTGCATGGATCTACAGATAATTTTTAGCACATGAATTCGGTGGGTACAATCTTGCAGCAGTGGTTGAGATGAGGCGGATGTCGACAGGGAGGTCGAGCTTGATGCCAAGGACGTTGGCCTTAAGCACCGTCCAGGGGCACACGGCTGTTTTGAGGTCGATAAGGCCTTGCATGAGCTAGCAGCATGCCAATGTGTGCCCCCCGGCCTTGATCCCGCCGGCCCAACATGTTAGCACACACACTCGGCTTCAATGCATCGCTCGGGCACATGCCAAATGAGCCCGGTGCAGTTTGGGTGTGGTCACATGGACAGTGTTGTCGATAGGATGGTCGTGGTGGGCGTCGGGCACCCTTGCCCGTAGGTCATGGGCAGAACAGCGCGATTGATGTCTTTCATGACATTGCGCGAGTAATCACTCTACCTCAAAACCATAGAGCAAACAATCGATTGGCTTTGGAGCTCTAGGTCGCAAAGTCATTGTAATGCTCTAAGGTGCGATGCTTAAAATTGATTACAGGATTAGTTATAACTATCAGTTGAAACTGTTGAGAACAAATTGAGGGATTACGTACACTTGCTATCATATTGGACAAAAATAAAAGTCAAGAAAAGCATTTTCTATGAGCTTTCATGTTTATAGGATCAAATTGTGATTCATTGGACAATAACATGTGCCCGTGCTTCTGTACCTTCATTGTAGAATGTATACATATTCATGTTTTTTTAAAGTGGTTTGTATTAATTATCGATCATAGTTTGATTACAATCACTCCAAGCCGATCTCGACGCGCAGGCCGGTATCGCACTTGGCAACACACCACTACTCAACTCTCTACGACTAAACCGACATAGATCATGGGCAACTTTATTACAATTTCTATCCACTTTCGCTAAAAGCACTTGTCGGTCCGGAGATTTCTTTTGTTTAAATTCTCTTGCAATTAACCCCACTTCAGATCTATCGGATTTCTCATCTCTGAAAGATTCCAGGATTGAAGAGCAATCCGTCTCAATAGTACACATATTCATGTTATTTCTATGCTTCAATGGATAAGATGCAAGATAATGATTAGGATGTAGGAAAACATGGCCAAATTAACGAGATGGAATAAAACCATATGTCCGAATATTTTCAAAATGTTTAAGCATAACATTACAAGATCTGTGAATTGTCATGCACTATGGAATGTAAATATGAATTTGAGGTGAAAGAGCATGATACGTAAAGTTTCACGGTCAAGTTGGAAGTTAGGACATCTTGTAGATATTGACGGATTTCGGGTTTTTTTTTGTTAAGCAAACAATGCCATATATGCAAGTCCACGGAAGGTAAGAAGTAACAAAACCAAGAGTAGATTGGTGTGAGAGCAAAATCTTAAATACGGGGCACACATGTCATTTTCAGCTCGAGTCGTTTGTTGGCCCCCCCTCAAGCTAAGCTTGTTCACTTATTAGTTTTAAAATTTAAATTATATAAAATAGAATAGTAGTTTTGTGAACTTCTTCAAGTATTATTCATGTAGTGTTGATTTTTTCCCAGAATGTTACGGTTAGTACTGCATTATAGTTAAGTGCACAACGCTAATTGCGGTTGTAATTACAAATTGTTGAATATAAATATATTTTTCTTCACGAATCAAAGCGCGAGACCTATAAACGTAAAATTATTTTTTTATTTTGAGCGCCCACATATATAGTTTCTGTCGAATCCTTTGGTCCACTGTTGATCAACATTCAACAGGCATACTTGGAAAATTACCAAGCCATGAATCACGAAAGAAGCAGTAAGAACAAACTTTATTCATCGATCATGCCGGTATAAAAAGAGAACACAAGCCACAATCAAGAAATTAAGAATAATTAAGAGGAAAGAGGATTGAAAGCCCCACTAGATACGCAATGTGCGTAAGCAAGCATGCATATGCAGATCACTTGTACCTAGCACGTCAAGTAGCAAACAAACAAAAGGTGCGTTAAAACATAGCAAGTCATGCAGGCACAACTAGCTCGGCAGTGCCCTCGCGTGGATCGACCTGGAGAGACGATTGCTTAGCACTTGAATCCGGTTGGCACGCTCCTGCCGCAGTGGTTGAGGATGAGGCTGAGGTCGATGGGGAGGTTGAGCTTGATGCCGAGGATGTTGGCCCTGAGCACCGTGCAGAGGCACACGGCCGCCTCGAGGTCGACGAGCCCCTCAAGCAGCGGGCAGCAGGGCAACGTGGGTGGCACCCCCACCTTGGCCTTGATCAGGCCCAACACGTTGGCGCACACGCCCAGCTTCAGCGCGTCGCGCGGGCACCTGCCAAACGATGCCGGGGTAGGGGTGGGCGTGGACGGGGTAGGCACGGCGGGCGTCGACGGGGTGGGCGTGGCGGGCGTCGGGCAGCCTCCCCCGCAGGCACTGGCCATGGAGAACACCACCAGGTTCACGGCGAGGAACAGCGCGATGGATGCCTTGCCTGCCATTGCTAGCTACGAGTGATCACTGCACTTCACAAGCAAAGAGCAAATGATGGATTGGCACTGGAGCTCTAGGTTGCTTATGTGCTTGTGATGCTCTATGGTGGTGCTTAGCGTTGGTATTTATAGGAGAAAGAGTGGTGCATGCAGTGCTGATAATGTATTATTAGCGTCTTCTCGTTCTAGCTTGCTTGCTCTCGTGAACATGCATGCATGTGAGGGAGATAGGAGTTCGATCTGGATCGGTTACGTAGAATGTACTAAGTTGGTTAAATAATTTGTAACGGCACAAGTGACCAAGATTGGTGCGTTGCAGCAATTAGTGGATGCGTTCTTCCTTTTGGTTATTGTTGTTATTTAAATTATTACGAGCTGGACGTATTGGATTGTTGCTAAATTGGAAGCTGGCGTACGTTTGAATATTGCATCCACCAGTTCACGGACGGGCCGGACTGCCGGAGTACAGCTAGCTCAAACCAGAGGGAAAATAAAAAGCAAGGAGCAACTTGTTTGAAGCCTTCCAAGCGACCAGCCATGTACGATAATGCCTAGAACCAAGCTGTTTCTAAGATGGTTAGTCGGGATGTACGTCGATCTTGCCCATATAGTAATTTCGGCAATGTCCAAGATTTATCACACAGTGAACGCGACTCAGTTAAGCTTCAAGCTCAACTTCCACGCATGCGTGGAAGCTCTCTTTTTTTTACTTTGCAAAATCTTTTTTTATTTTGTAGGTACATCTTTGGAAGCCCATGCTTGACTGCAGCTCGGTAAGAATTTTTCATTGTAATTTTGCAATCAATCATCTCTCTCCATCAACTTCACTATCCTCCCTCAACCTTGAGAGCCGCCTCCCCACCCCCGGCTCCTCTCTTCCCCGACTGGGACGTGAAGGAGAGGGTACATCGGTCCTGTATGTACATATCAGTGTAGGTTATGAGCGTTTTCCCCAAGTGAAGTCTGCTGATGTAGCGAGGGGATCCAAGTCGCCGTCACTCGCGAGTAGTGTTTAGTGGCGGGTGCGGTGCTGCTCCTCACCATGGTGCTTCAGAGGCCGGAGTTGCTTCATTCTACACGACCGAGATGCGGGTTCTAGCTGTCTGTGATTGTGTGCTCCGAGGTGGAGAGGATGAAGGGAGGCCAAGGTTCGATCCGGCGCGTGCATCTTCAATAAGCTCGGGTGTTTTCCCGCCTTGCTTCGGCTTAATTTGTAGCTCTGCTTCGATGCTTATTCTCCTGGCCGCC
Organism: Puccinellia tenuiflora; assembly: GCA_012064385.1. Lineage (NCBI taxonomy): Eukaryota > Viridiplantae > Streptophyta > Magnoliopsida > Poales > Poaceae > Puccinellia > Puccinellia tenuiflora. The sequence continues at coordinate 133,662 of QRDG01000557.1, read as the reverse complement.
AGTGGCGAAGATGGTTGGGGTTCTCGGATCGTGTCGCAGCTTGGAGAGTACCACATGGCGTCCTTGTTCGCCGGCGTGATCTGTGGCCGGTGTGGCGGCCTCTCCAGACGCCAAATCATGGTGTTTCTCTACCTCCTATGTTGACTGCCTTTTCGATGACTCTTGTTGATGTTCATAGCCTTCTTGCCATCAAGTGGTAAACCCCCGATGACATTGAGGCAGCCGGTGTTGGAGTCTCAGGATTGGTTGGGAGGACCAGGGACTTGATGATGTTATCTGCTCTTATTTTTGTGTCGCATGTGCAATTGTGCAAATGTTCAGAACTATGTTGTGTGGTCTGTATTTCCTCAGGGTCATGTTAGTTAGTTGTACCCAATTGACGATAACTTAATGCAGCGAGTTCGGGGTCCTTCGTGACCTCTCTTATCGTTCAAAAAAAAAGTTGCTACTCAGTAGGACGTGTGTATTCTTAACAAAAGAAAATATAGTACGACGTTTGTGTAGTGCTGTGCGAATGCCTGTGAGTTGTCCTAGACATTTTCTCCTTACGAAAACGTTTATTTAGACAACCTGCTAAGGTTTATTGATTATTCAGAGTGACGCCGTTTGACTGGTCCGGCAAGTTTGATGAGTACTCGGCGTAGCTTCGGTGGTTATGCTTTGCTTCCGATGCGTCCAGAACACGTGCTCATGTCGCATTCTGAAGGGTCGCGAATAGGTCTAATGCGTATCTGTATTTTTTTTATTGATCTATGCTAATAATATACCATTGTTATGTATTTTTTATATGATTTTATACCAATTAATATCTTTTTATTGGACTAACATATTAAGTCAGTGTTGAAGGGGTCGCAGCATAGAAAACAAAAAAAAATTCTACGCAACAAGCGGAATAAACCCCGAGGATCTAGATCTACTAGATGAAGATAGCGAAGGTGAGATCCAATCTCTTACCCTTAAAGATTGAACAAACGCATTTTGTCGGTGCAGGGGTTGGCTAGTCGATCCCCGCAACTAGACTCGTCTGGTCGCGAGAAGATGAATTATCCTCGAGATCCAATCCGATGAAGTGCTGCAACGAGCAGCACCTCCGCGGTATCCACACGTACAGCTCGATGAAGACGTCCACTCCTTGATCCCGCAAGCGACGGTTGTGTTGGTGATGATGACGATCTCCACGAGCAGGGCTTCGCCAAGCCAAGCAAGAGGAGAGGGAGAGGAGGAGGTGGCGCAGCAGCCCTAGGGCTAGGGTGGTGCGGCAGCTCTAGGAGGAGGAGATGGTGGCGCAGCCCCTAGGGCAAGGGGGTGCGGCTAGGGTTTAGGGTGGAGGAGGTGGTGCGGCTAGGGCAACTTGGGGCAGCTCCAAGGGTGTGCCGCACCCCTCCTCTCCTCCCCTTAAATAGGTGGCCGGCTAGGGTTAGGGTAGGGGCCGGCCGGCCCCCTTTTCCTAGGCCCCCAAGTCGAGTCCCAAGTGGACTCGGGCTTGGGCCTTTCCTAAAGGAAAGGGGCCTAACTCCTAGTCCAACTAGGAGTAGGACTCCCCCTTTTTTGCCTTAGCCGAATTGGCCCATGTGGGCCTAGGTGGTGCGGCACACCCATGTGGTGGCTGCACCCCCTTTGTCCATGTGGGCCCCCATACAATATGTGGGTCCCACTTCTAGACCCCTCTAGAACATTCCGGAACCTTCCGGTACCCTATACAAATTTCCCGGAACCTTTCCGATACCTCCAGAAACCACTTTCCTTATATGAATCTTATTCTCCGGACTCCTCCGGAATTCCTCATGACGTCCGGGATCCCATCCGAGACTCCGAATCACCATTCGTTCGTTTCATCATTTAATTCATCGCAAAACCTAATTTCATCGGAGCGTTAAGTGTGTGACCCTACGGGTTCGGGAATGCATAGACATGATCATATCAATAATTAATAGCGGGACCGGGATGCCCATATTAATTCCTATACACTCAACGAAACTCTTTCTCGATTGAACCACGATGCCGGAGATTCAATTAATCTCATATACGATTCCCTTTGTCTCACGATATTTTACTTGCCCGAGATTTAATCGTTGACATCCCCATGTCTAGTTTAATCTCGTTACCGGCAAGTTCTCTTTACTCGTCCATAACATAGGATCTCCGTGATTATAACCTAATCACATGTCTGCAGACCTTTGATGCTATATTACCGAGAAGGCCTGGAGATATCTTCTCCGTCACATGGAGGGACAAATCCCACTCTTGATTCATATCACCCAACAACCCACCGTCGGAGATACCTGAAAGCCACCTTTATAATCACCCAGTTACGAAGTGACGTTTGATGTCCACAAAGCATTCCTTCGGTGAACGGGAGTGATATAATCTCATGGTCTAAGGAAACTATATTTGGCATATTAAAAGTGTTAACAACAAAACTTTTGTGACACAATTAATTGTAACTCTTTATTATTTGGGTCATGTCCATCAAGTCATTCGCCCAAAGACGTGACTCCGTTATCAAGTGACTATAACAAGTCCATAGTTAGGAAACTCTAACTATCTCTTAATCAACGAACTAGTCCTGTAGAGGCTCACTAGGGACTCCTGGTGTTTATATTCCACACATGTATTATGTTTTCATTTAATACAATTATAGCATGGATAATAAACTATATTATCATAAACATGAATATGCTAATAAACCATTTTATTATTGCCTCTAGGGCATATTCCCAATAGTCTCCCACTTGCACTAAGTGAATAATCTAGTTTACATTTTTCTCGATCTAACACCCATGGAGTTACACTCATGCAGTCTCAGTGCTGATCATGTTTGCTTGTGGAAGAGGTTCTGTCCGTGCTCTGTACTATGCAGCTCTTTATGTCCTTTGCAAAATTGTAATTGTCACCTAATTTGACATTACTTTATCATCACATGATAAACTTCCTATCATCCCATGACAGAACTTATCATCATATGATGAATATAATACGTTTGGTTATAGGGTGAGATATTTGTATCCCTTTATGCCTACATGATGTATGATCAGTCAAAAGGACTTTCACGTAGCATGTGCATCCGGAACTCACTCAATCTTGAAACAACCTTTCTCAAACCAAAATATTATATCTTATTTTAATCCTTGAATTAATCATTGTCGTCATGGTGAACAACAGATGCCTAGGTAGGCTTGAGTTTGGGGCCGATGGATACTAGAGGATTCGGGGAAGGATTATGCGTAGGAATACACACAAAGAAAGATGAACTCACACGGTTTTACCCAGGTTCAGGGCTCTCGTGAGGAGATAAAACCCCTACTCCTGCTTGTCTGACTGTATATGAGCAGTATATAGGAGTTACACTGGTGCTCCTTGAGCTGTATGAGAAATACTATGGACTGGAGAAATGGCACTGGAACCAGGAGCTAAGCTAGAAGGGAGCCCGTACGTGAGCTGAGTGAGAAAGAGTGCTGGCCGGCCATGACCGTCCGTCCTGAGTGTTTCCCCTGGTGCTCCTTAAATAGGCAGCCCAGGGGACAAGACACACTATACAAGACACTATACCACGCTATTGCTAGAATTGACTACTGGGGTCTTGTCCACACTGTTGAGGCGTCATGGTGCGCACTGTGGCCACGCTGAGTATGGGTGGCCTGTACGTGGTCTTGTCTCTTTGTCCTTTGCTCTTATCCTCTGGTAGCTGGCACTGATACTTGTTTGAGGAAGCAGGTTGAAGTCCGGCTTGCTGCATGTATGCCGGTTTAGAGTGCCATGATTTGATCGGGAGGCCGGGTTGGCTTGTACGACGCCAGCCAGGTCCTGCATGTCGGCAAGCAAGGGAGCAGCCGGCCGAGCTGGCTCTTGGAGCCCTGGATCGATCCGGCCCCGCAGGTGAGGTACCGGCCAGATCCTCTGTATATCGGTACGTGCAGCTGACTCGGCCTGGGAATGATCCGGTCGTAGGGGAGCGATCCTGACGTGGGAATAAACTGGCGATGATCCGCCCGACCCGGCCTGGATGAAAGCAACCCGGACGCTGTGATCCGGCCGAGCGATGCACCTGTCCCGGGCGCTGGGGATGATCCGGTCCTGGGTCGATGGAAACGTTTCGGACGAGGTAGCGCTGGGAGCTGGCTCCCCATCCAGAGTGACGATCCGGCCTGGAGATCCCGGCCCATTCTGAGGTAAGGTGACCCCGGCCCACCCGGGTCAGTGAGATCCCGGCCCACCCGGGATGGCAGGGAGCGGGAATGAGGAGATCCGGCCTCCTCGGGCCATGCAGATTCGGCCCATCCGAATAAGAGGAATGCCGGCCCACTCGGGTGAGGCAATGTCGGCTGGCCGGCCTGGGCCACGCCAAAGTCGGCCCAGGCTGTCTTTTTAGGCTTTTTCTTTACCGTTTGCTTATTTATTGCTATTTCTTCCTTCCTGTTGCACTAATAAACCTCCAACTCTGGGTACCCGGGGTTATATCCCCGACAGTAGTCCCCGAGGCTGTGTGGGACTCATAGAGTCGTGCATAGTCTCACCAAAAATTGGTATCGCAGAGTTGGTATTGATTTATAGCCTGCAAGGGCTGACCAGACATATAGCCATTATAGACCGTATTAAAATCACATGTCGGTAGCATGATGCATCATGTTGTAGCCTGCATGGGTGTCATCACACGTCGGATGTCAACAGCCTTTTGCTGGATTGACATAGTGCCTGCATGGGCATATTTCTTATGTCGGATTACCGACATCCGATGTCTCCAGCATAAGCTGGTTTGACATATTGGCCTCTTGGGCATATTTCTTATGTCGGTTTACCGATATCAAATGTCTCCAGCATAAGCTGGTTTGACATATTGGCCTCTTGGGCATATTTCTTATGTGTCGGTTTCTGCCACTTTGGGCTTTTACCGCATAGATATGTCGGCAGCATGAGCTGGACCGACATATAGCCTGCTTGGGCATCATTATATACCGGTTTCTAGCCTTCTTGGGAATTACCAAAATCGTATGTCGGCAGCACGAGCTGGACCGACAAATAACCGTCCTTGGCTGAATTTGACATTCTGCCTTCATGGGCACCTGTCAGATGACGAGTTGAGATACCTCTCAACACGTAACACTCAGGGAGATTAGATATCTTTTGACTCGACGCACCGAGATACTGCCGCTATGACATTCTGATAAGCTCGAATAATTGAAGAATTATGATAGTCGGTAAAGCCGATAAGGATAACAATTGCGAGATGCTTGATGATATGAGATAAATGCCGTGATATTTTGGCAAACCGAAATAAATGGCGATTCGAGATATTGCCGGATGCCCTGGACCGACATAAACAGCGATTTTGAGATATTGTGCTATGATACTCTGATTTGCTGACATAGGATATGTCGGGATGATATGCCATTATGATTCGGCAAGGCGATGTCAACGGTTATCCGGGATATGCTCTTAAGCCACAATGAGTATAAAATGAATCCGAGAAGACTGATATACCACGACCTTGGTGATGGATATTTTCTCGGTAGAGCCGATACCACCTTTCAATGTTAGTTCAAGCATATATATAACGAATATTTTAACGAGAGCAACAACTCTATTCAACAGATATATTTAAGTCTAGCAGCGAAATTATATATATGAAAAAGCAGAATCGGTTTCAACCGAGTCCCCGAGTCACTTTTAACATTAAGGAAAAGAAAATCTCCGGAGTGAACGGGCAGTCCCCGGGTCGAAATGCCTGCTCCCGGGGAAAATAAAATAAGCGCAGGGCAATCCCCGAGTTAATTTCTAATATTTAAGAGATATTAACAACCGACTAACTAGGCCAGTCCCCGGGTCGAGGTAACTCGGTCCCGGGGAAAACGGCTAAGCAATATAGAAAGGGGCAGTCCCCGAGTGCGCTGTGAGGTTATCCTCTTGTGCGTGTACAAAACTGTATGCAGTAAATACTTACGTCGTGTTATTGATGCTGACTGGATGAAGGCAGGCAAATAGCCTGGGTGGAGCTGGTTCAGGCGCGACCTGTTCAGTGAAGCAGACATCGCGTGTGCCGGCTGGAACCTGGTCGCAGACGAAACTGGCGACGGAGACTCGGTGTCAAGTGAAGCCGGTGGCAAGGATGCTGGGCTCGGGCGGAGCCGGACGGGGCAGATCCGGTCGCGGCGAAAACTCCAACGGCGATGCTGGTCAACACGGCGCGGATGCCGGGAGCGGCGACTGTCACATCAGTCCCCGAGAACCGTTGGGGGTGCCAGGGAGACCAGCGAGCGCGGCGGCGGCATTGACGTAGGTCCGCCGAGCAAGCCGGAGGCACGGCGAGCCGACCGCAGCCCCCAGGATTTGTTGACGACGTTGGCGCCGGTGACGAAGAAATTGACGAAGCTGCCCAGCGAGCGGAACACTACCAGGAAAAGCATTATAGGGAGGTTGCCTATCTGTGGCGCACCCTTAACTTATGCGCCACAAAAAATTATTCGGTGGCGCATGGCTATCGATGTGCCACTGAAATTTGAACATTTTGTGGCGCATCCTTAGCCCATGCGCCACAGAATATCAACTTTCTGTGGCGCACTGCACGCCATGCGCCACAGAAAGAGAGACTTCTGTGGCGCACCACTCTTCATGCGCCACAGAATACGCGTGGGCCCCACCTTCAATCAGTGGGCCATGGTCCATCTCGGCCTTTTCTGTGGCGCACCGTGGCTGGTGCGCCATAGAAATTCATCTTTCTGTGGCGCATGGAGAAGGATGCGCCACAGAAAGTTGAATTTCTGTGGCGCACTAGCCACGGTGCGCCACATAATAGTGCAGCACTTTTTCACCCCACGCACCCCACACACACCCCCCCTGTGGATCGCCTTTTCAGTTTTGCACCTAGTGAAAGAAAATGATAAAAAATTCAAAAAATAAAATCCTTTCAGATATAGGGAAGGTTTAGGGTCTATTTGTTAGGAAAAATTTGAAATACACATTTTGACTTTTTTTCCAAAAGTAGGTGAAAAAATATTAAAACGGGCATAACTTTTGCATACGACGTCGAAAAAATGTGAATAATAACTTAAAAAAAACTAGAGAAAAATTCGGATTTGATGGCACCCGGGTTTACCCGGTCAGCAATTCACAGAATCCTCAAATTCCAAACCAAAAAAAAGTTATGGCCAACAGAAGAATTTTCCCAGCAAAATAAAAAAAATCAAAAAAAGGGAAAAAATTATGTGGCGCACCAATGCCAAGGATGCGCCACAGAATTATTGGGCGGGATTCGAAATTTTGAATCCCGCCAGCCCCTTCTCCCTCTCTTTTCCCTTTTGTCCTTCTCTTCTCCACTTCACCCTCCACTTCTCCCTCCACTTCTCCCTCCACTTCTCCTCCACTTCTCCTCTCCCCTTTTCCTCCATCCTCCTTCTCCTCTACTCCTCCACTTCTCCTCTCCCCTTTTCCTCCATCCTCCTTCTCCTCCACTTCTCCTCTCCTTCTCCTCCTACACCACCTCCTCCACCACCCCGGCGACCTCCTTCACCACCTCCGGCGACCTACTCCACCACCTCCGGTGACCTTCACCTCCGTCAACCTCATCCACCACCTCCGGCGACCTCCCCCTCCACCCGGCGACATCCCCTCCTCCAACTTCGACGAAATCCGGCGAAATCCGACGAACTCCGACAAACTCCGGCGACCACCATCCTCCACCAACCTCCGACAACTCCCTCCTACAAAACGAAACGAAATGAAACGAAATTCCGGCGACCAGATCTAGATCTGGCCAGATCCAGATCTAGATCTGGCCGCCCTTTTTTTTGAAATTCAAAAAAATTCTGTGGCGCACCGTGGGGATGGTGCGCCACAGAAATATTTCTGTGGCGCACGGTGGGTGGGTGCGCCACAGAAATATTTTTGTGGCGCACGGAGGAGGTGCGCCACAGAAATATTTCTGTGGCGCACGGAGGAGGTGCGCCACAGAAAAAAATTTAGTGGCGAGATTTCTGTGGCGCACCCAAGAAATTTGCGGGTGCGCCACAGAATGTCAAAAAGGTGCGCCACTGATAGCCTTTTTCCTAGTAGTGGAAACCTCGCGACGCTACGCGAGGTGCTCGCGGGAGTAGATGAAGAAGGTCCCGTCCGAATTTGCTCCAACAAGCGCCACTACCAACCCCACAGTGGGCGCCAACTGTCGTCGTGGTGAACAACAGATGCCTAGGTAGGCTTGAGTTTGGGGCCGATGGACGCTAGAGGATTCGGGGAGGGATTATGCGTAGGAATACACACAAAGAAAGATGAACTCACACGGTTTTACCCAGGTTCAGGGCTCTCGTGAGGAGATAAAACCCTTACTCCTTCTTGTCTGACTGTATATGAGCAGTATATAGGAGTTACACTGGTGCTCCTTGAGCTGTATGAGAAATGCTATGGACTGGAGAAATGGCACTGGAACCGGGAGCTAAGCCAGAATGGAGCTCGTACGTGAGCTGAGTGAGAAAGAGTGATGGCCGGCTGTGACCGTCCGTCCTGAGTGTTGCCCCTGGTGCTCCTTAAATAGGCAGCCCAGGGGACAAGAAACGCTATACAAGACACTATACAACGCTATTGCTGGAATTGACTACTGGGGTCTTGTCCACACTGTTGAGGCGTCATGGTGCGCACTGTGGCCACGCTGAGTATGGGTGGCCTGTACGTGGTCTTGTCTCTTTGTCCTCTGCTCTTATCCTCTGGTAGCTGGCAATGATACTTGTTTGAGGAAGCAGGTTGAAGTCTGGCTTGCTGCATGTATGCTGGTTTAGAGTGCCATGATTTGATCGGGAGGCCGGGTTGGCTTGTACGACGCCGGCCAGGTCCTGCATGTCGGCAAGCAAGGGAGCAGCCGGCCGAGCTGGCTCAGGGAGCCCTGGATCGATCTTGCCCCGCAGGTGAGGTACCGGCCAGATCCTCTGTATATTGGTACGTGCAGCTGACTCGGCCTGGGAACGATCCGGTCGTAGGGAGCGATCCTGACGTGGGAATAAACTGGCGATGATCCGCCCGACCCGGCCTCGATGGAAGCAACCCGGACACTGCGATCCGGTCGAGCGATGCACCTGTCCCGGGCGCTGGGGATGATCCGGTCCTGGGTCGATGGAAACGTTCCGGACGAGGTAGTGCTGGGAGGTGGCTCCCCATCCAGAGTGACGATCCGGCCTGGAGATCCCGGCCCATTCCAAGGTAAGGTGACCCCGGCCCAGCCGGGTCAGTGAGATCCCGGCCCACCCGGGATGGCAGGGAGCCGGAATGAGGAGATCCGGCCTACCCGGGCCATGCAGATTCGGCCCATCCGGAGAAGAGGAATGCCGGCCCACTCGGGTGAGGCAATGTCGGTTGGCTGGCCTGGGCCACGCCAAAGTCGGCCCAGGCTGTCTTTTTAGGCTTTTTCTTTACCGTTTGCTTATTTATAGCTATTTCTTCCTTCCTGTTGCACTAATAAACCTCCAACTCTGGGTACCCGGGGTTATATCCCCGACAATCATATACTCCTATATGTTGTAGACTTAACAAACCAACAGTGAACCTTGTCACTTTGATATTTCCGATCATGCTTTCGCTGCGCTACTCTGATTTTAAGAGATCTCCAATTTAGTTTGGCTTTATGACTTCAACCAAGTCTGCCACTTTCTAAATTCATCTCAATTTCATGAAAATGACTCCTCATTTAACATGTTCTTCCAACTAAGAACTTGGGTCACATATCGTCAAATACAAACACATGGTTCTTATATGTTTAGACCTATGAACCATTCATAGTGAATACCAACATATCCTCCAACCATCAATTTTGTGCTCAGTTATCAACTCAATGTTTCACCTATTCCTTACAAGGAGATGAACCATTCTTCCCTTGTTTTATTTTTGAACTCCTTCAAAACTTTTTTAGGTTAAACATCCTGATTTTCATGTTTATCAAACATATCTATCCTCCATAGATACATCCATCTCCATGGATATTTGACGTTCAAACTAACTTCACAAGTTATGCATTGGTCCATGACAATATTTACAACATTCATGAAATCTCCATTTCACTCAAACAAGATGTTGTAAACTCCCACTCAAATATCCACCATACACATATTAAATTGTGAAACCACTTTGGCTCCCACTCAGAAATATGTTATCTCTATATTTGACCATGATTAAACAACTCCCACTCAAACATATGTCTCCACATATTTTGATCATGGAAAATAGTATCTGCTCTAACTTAATATATGTCACCGCATATGTTAATTAGATCCCACTCAGTTTCTTATGCACTTTCTCGATACTTTGGACTCCTCCAAAATTCTTATTTAACCATTAAAATCGAGAACACATATACGAAATACTAGTACTCTGCTAGCATCAATCCTCTTGACTTTAACCACAACTACACCATGTAGTTAACAACATTGAATCTGTTCAAAGAGATTTATCTCTTGTGCTTCTCTTCAGCAAGTTTTATTTATTCCTTCCAAACCCTTTTGAAGAATAAATATGTGAAACATTGTTTTCACAAAAACAAGTAACAATTACTTTGTGATTTAAACTTAACATAGGATGACTCTAAGTCACTTTCGTATTTTAAAGTTTCTATTTCTTTCTTTTGCAGTTTCACATGTATGTCTTGTTTCTCAAACATGACAAGTAAATCATGAATATTATGTGCAACTTTGACAAATTTCATATTCTTGAATCCTACTTCTCTTTAGACAAGCTAAACCAAAATTCAATGATCATCATCATTAAATTCTTTTATGTGTCAAGTTTTAACCAACATAGCACTTTACACATGTGCCACTTGATACATAAACATTCAAGGTTTTAGCTTTCTCAATTTATTCCAACAATTCTTTTATCCATGAAACCATTTCATGATAAAACCACTAAAATACTTGACACAACCAAACAAATTTGTTTGTCCCTTTTAGTCTCACATTGTGGAATCTCTATTCATAATCTCATATGAATATACTACAAAACTCCATTTGCTATAGTTTCTAATTATCCCATAATTACTGAAACCATTGTTTCACATAACTCATATGCGAAATACAAATCATTAAATAGACCCTTTATTTAAAACAGAGTGTTATCAAAATAAATCTAAATGATACAAATAAAACCTTAATTCTAAATCCCATTTCTATGACCACATAATATCAAAATATAATGTGACTACAATACTTTCGGGCGCATCAAAACACTTAAATATTGCAATTTGTGATAACACTTGTCACAAGTCTGCATACTAAACAGTAACTCAAATATTTCGTCTCTTTTGATTAAATCAAAAAGACTCAATTATCTTGTTAAATTAATATCCTTTACTTTTATGATCTCATCATAACTTGAATAAATACACCTATTTACTCATTCATGATGAAGCACACAAAATAATAATGTTTCTTATTCACTGAAAAGATACAACCAACACTTGTGTTTATTTTCAGCTACTCATGGCATTTTCAGAAAATGGCATTTTTAATCACATTACTTAGTGATGCGCATCCAAATGCTCCTCAACACTATAGCACAATTAAAACAAACCTCATCATCAGGTATTGGATATTTTAGCATGTTTCATATTTTACAAATGTTTAATTAATCATCGTTTAAATCAAACAAAGGACAATAATCTCATAATCAAAACGTGATCACCAAAAAGGATTACTCGTGAAAATAGAACAACCACTTGTCTTTAACATGAATGACCGTCTCACAAATCGAGACACACTAATTTAAAGATCACACTTAATTTGATTACAAAACTCATTCAAATTCTCTAATTTAAAACGATAAATGTAGAAGTAGACCATCACTAGCATCAACTCCTTGATTGCCATCTTTCCGTGAAATCCACTTAGTCCCTCCATGCACTTCTCAAACGGCAGGCCCTGTTTTCACAAAATAGCACAAGTATCAAATACTTAGCTCACCATAATTGTAAATGGGACATTTAAACATTTATAACTTGTATATCAAAATATACCTTCTGCACTAGCTACTTTTCTCGCTACGGGATTCTTTTCGATCTGACGAAGTCGAGACACCAGTTCAGGATAAGTGATCGAATCCCTTTTCTTGACATAGTCTCTGACACAATTCTTGAATCTGGGGGGAAGCGAACACAACAGCCCATCTATCGCGAATTCGTCACTCATCTCCATATCCCAAGCATCCACAAGAGTGTAATATATCCTATACATTTTCTTCAGATGCTCCTCCAAGCAATCATTTTCTTCCATCTTAGTTGAAAGAAATTAATCTAGACCTTCAAACCTCGCAATTCTCACTTGTGCTATGAACATTTTCTTTAGCTCAGTGACAGTCTCAATGGCACTCAAGTTCTTGAATTGTTTGGCTAGGTCTGAATTCATGAAGACACTCATCAACCATTTGACTTGAATGTGAGTCTTACTCTGATTGAGCCAAGCCATACACTTGTTGTAACTTGCAGAAGCTTTGGGTTTCTCTTCTAAAGTTTCATGTAACACGTAGAGTTCATCATTGGTCGATAGGACTTCTCTAAGACGTTGGTACCACTCGATGAAATTTGACACATCAAGACGCAGCTCCTCAGCTACGAACAAGTTATTGTAGTCTGCCATGATCTACAAGGATTTTTGCAAAGACATTTTCTTAGGACATTTGTTTATGATAATTCTAGTTCATATTAATCAAATTACTACATGAACTCCCACTAAACTTAACATCTCTCTGGTTGTTTAGTGACACACGATCCAAATCCACTACACCACAACCGATCATCACATGAGATGATGTAGCTTCAATGGTGAACAACTCAGTGTTGATCATATCATTCATATGACTCGTGTTTAACCTTTCGGTTCCGTGTTCCCGAGGCCATGTCTGTACATGCTAGGCTCGTCAAGATCTACCGTAGTATTTCAAGCATGTGTAAACTGGCTTACACCCGTTGTATGTGGAAGTTGAATCTATCACACCCGATCATCACGTGATGCTTCGAAACGACAAACTTTCGCAACGGTGCATACTAGGGGAGAACACTTAATTATCTTGATATTGACGTGAGAGATCACCTTATCATGCTACCGTCGCGATCACATCTAAGCAAGTCATAAGGTGCATAAAAGGATTAACATCACATGCAATTCAAAATTGTGATATGATATGGCCTTTCTTCTTGTGCTTTTGATCTCCATCTCCAAAGCACTGGCATGATCTCCAACTCCGGCATGATCTCCATCATTGTGGCGCCATCACCATGGTTGTCCACCAACTATTGTAACTACTACTATTGCTACTCTTAGCGATAAAGTAAAACAATTACATGGTGATTCAATGACACGCGGGTCACATAAAATAATAGACAACCATATGGCTCCTGCCGGTTGCCGTACTCGTCGACATGCAAGTCGCGAAATATTATAAAAATGATCATTGCATACATTATCACAAATCACACATTGGCCATACCACATCACATGACCCCTGCAAAAACAAGTTAGACGTCCTCTACTTTGTTTATGCAATTTTTACGTGGCTTGGGTCAAGAGATAGAATCGTTCTAATCTACACAAAACCACAACGGTGATATAATAGTCGCTTATTTTATATCCTTTTGAAAGGCCTTCCATTGAAAATTGCACCCTCACTAAAGCAAGAAAAACAGACACCCGCCAGCCACTTATGCAAAACAAGTTGCATGTCAGTCGTGGAACCGGTCTCTCGTGCGTGGACGAGTAAAGTTGGTCCGGGCCGCTTCAATCTCACAATACCGCAAAGATGCAACCTGCACGCTAGAAGGTAGCAACATAAAATATCAACGCCCACAACTCCTTGTGTTCTAATCGCACCAACATCTACGAATAGATCTAGGCTCTGATACCACTGAAGGGGTCGCAGCATAGAAAACAAAAAAAATTCCTACGCAACAAGCGGAATAAACCCCGAGGATCTAGATCTACTAGATGAAGATAGCGAAGGCGAGATCCAATCTCTTACCCTTGAAGATCGAACAAATGCGTTTTGTCGGTGCAGGGGTTGGCTAGTTGATCCCCGCAACTAGACTCGTCTAGTCGTGAGGAGATGTATTATCCTTGAGATCCAATCCGATGAAGTGCTGCAACGGGCAGCACCTCCGCGCTATCCACACGTAGAGCTCGATGAAGACGTCCACTCCTTGATCCCGCAAGCGAGGTAGACGTGGCCTTGATGATCTCAGCAGTAGCACGACGGTTGTGTTGGTGATGATGACGATCTCCACGAGCAGGGCTTCACCAAGCCAAGCAAGAGGAGAGGGAGAGGAGGAGGTGGCGCAGCAGCCCTAGGGCTAGGGTGGTGCGGCAGCTCTAGGAGGAGGAGATGGTGGCGCAGCCCCTAGGGCAAGGGGGTGCGGCTAGGGTTTAGGGTGGAGGAGGTGGTGCGGCTAGGGCAACTTGGGGCAGCTCCAAGGGTGTGCCGCACCCCTCCCCTCCTCCCCTTAAATAGATGGCTGGCTATGGTTAGGGTAGGGGCCGACCGGACCCCTTTGCCTTAAGTGTGTGACCCTACGGGTTCGGGAATGCATAGACATGATCATCGCATATAGTCTGGAAAAAATAGGAAAGTCGACAACTTTTCGATACAAAAACGAAGATGTGAAGCAGTGGACTAGAGAGGGGCCACAACCCCAGTCCGGCCAGGGCGTTGCATCGCATCGTGACGTGCCTTCATGTATAAACTGTCGAAGACATAATTAGACGATACAGAGAGCTACTCATCAAGCTGAGCGCAGTCAAGAAATATGATCCAACTTGAGACTTGCATGATCGTAATCATCTTACTCAAGTGGATTAAGCGCAGGATATGATCCTAATAGGTTCCGTGCTTGTAGTCGTTGTTAGGTGGTATAATGACCTATTTGTAATTTTTATAAATTGTGAAGATCTTTGTAGTCTCATCATTGCGTATTATTAAATTGGTGAATCTTCTAGAAGGAAATCTTGTTACAAAGCCTTGGAAGCGACCAACCATGTTTAAACATGCATATTACTATGAAATTTCTATAATATATATAAATCTTACTGGGAAAACTCCAGCTCCCAAATATTTAACTAAAAAATTATGTACAGTCACAAACACACCAGTACTACTCTTAGTTAACCATCAAATGACTGCTCATTTTTTCATGTTGACCATTCCCCTAGGTCAGTATATTTGAAAATAAGTAAAAAGGAACTTTCGACCAAATATTACATACATGACTCGGCCATGAATTGTTGCTATTTTTAGTTTTCTAGAAAAAAATCATTTTTTTTGCCGAAATTTGCTTGGAATACATGATATTGTCATTTCAATTTTAGTACAACTCAGATTTTCTAAAATTTGATCCAAATAATCAGTGCACCATTTCTAATTTACTAGAAAATTATCATATTTAGAAAATATTATATTTTGGTCAATTTTGATAAAAAAATATTATTGGGTCTCTCTTAAACAACTTCCCTCGCCCGAATTGTTTTACCGTAATAGAAAAAAAAACATTTATGATTATAATTGTTTCAGATTTCTATAAAGAACACCAAAAGTTGATTACAAAACACCATTTCCTATTTGCGTACTAAACTTTTTTTTCTATTTCATGCTGACGTTACTACAAGCCAAAGAGTTTGGCTACTTCCCTGTGGAATATTCGTGCCAAAATACCAAATTATACGATGTCTCTAAATATGAATATGGTAAGGGCTAAATTATCACAATCTATAGCTAAGGGCATGTGCAATGGTGAGTGCTTAGAGAGATGCTTTACTATGCACCTCTCATATAGATATAAGCACTAGTGCTTAAGAAAAAAATTGTAAGCACTCCTCATTGTACGTGGCCAAAGGGCGAAACTTTTTTTTCCATCAACTTATGTTAGCTGGCGGTAGTCATAAATCTACACGTAGTGCATAGGTTAGTAAGCCAAACGTCTTGAATTTTATTTGGTGATACGAGCAAATTCTCGGTGCTATACTTGAATTTTCTCGAATTTAAAACACACTATTATGCCATCACCAATGCACCAAGCTTAGATAGATGCTTAGGAAAAAAATAATTTTTTTAGCATGAGTGCTTATTTACCTTTACTATTAAAATAAGCACTATTGTCTAAGAAAAGGACACGGTGTTTTGACTCGAAGGTCTAGATGCACCCATTATGAAAAATATTTTTAAATGCATTTCAAAATGTCAACATTTCAAAAAAAACGGCTGTACATCTGAACATTTTATGTTTGTACACAAAGTCTTATGAAAAAATACATTTTTCGTGGAATGTGTAAAAAAGACAATAAAATGTCTCGTGAATAGTCATTTTGAAACACTGGAATTTGTCTTTTTTTACACAAGACACAAAAATGTATTTTTTTCATGAAATTTTTGTGCGAACATGGAATGTTCAGATATAGAACCAAAAAATATTTAAAATTTTTGACATTTTGAAATGTAATTTTTTAACAGTGGGTGCCTCTACAACTATGATCCAAAACAGATTTCTCCTAAGTATAAAAGGCCCTAGACCGCAGGCCCAGTAATATTTTGCCTGGGCTGTCTCCTGCAATCAGCACACCGCTCCCGGCTGCAAAGGGACATGACCCACTATCCAACGGAGGTATGTATATTAACCGCCCCCATTCACGGGGGCTCCTATACCACGCCTTTAGCGTGCCGTAAGCGTGCTCCGCGTACCTTCCCTTGCTTGTTGATGCTTTGCTGGGCCTGGCCCATCTGTCGCGGGTGTTTTCGTTCGTTGTTTCTCAGCTGCCTCGCTCGTTGACTTGCAGCTCGCTAGCTCGCGACTGTTTCACGGCTCAGTCGTTGGTGTAAAATACTTGTTCGTGTGTCTTACAATTTTTAGTCAGTAAAAAACTAAAGAAATGAGATAGTTAGTCAATAAAAACTACATCATTGGGATTTCTCCGTACAATATTTGTTGGTTAAAAAATCATAATAAATTTGTATGTTTTTGAAGCATAATTTTTCTTTTTTTGGTTAAAAACAATATTATCTTTTTGTTTGTTTTTTTATTCCACAATACAAATAATTTTCGTATTAGTTTAGAAACAGAAAATAAAAAAGTCTATGAACGGAAATTATTTTTGAACGAATTTTTAAAAGTGAACAAAATAGGTTGGTGAACGGAAACTAATTTTGAACGAATTTTAAAATAGTGAACAAAAAATGGTCGGTGAACAAAAATTACTCTTGAACAATTTTAAAAGTGAACAAAAAAAAAGTTGGTGAACGGAAACAAATTTTGAATGATTTTAAAAGTGAACAGAAAAAGTTGGTGAACGGAAACTAATTTTGAACGAATTTTAAAATAGTGAACGGAAAATGGTCGGTGAACAGAAACTATTCTTGAATGAATTTAAAAGTGAACAAAAATAGTTGCTGAACGGAAACTAATTTTGAATGATTTTAAAAGGGAACAAAAAAAGTTGGTGAACGGAAACTAATTTTGAACGAATTTTAAAATACTAAACAGTAAATGGTCTATGAACAGAAATTATTCTTGAACGGTTTTAAAAGTGAACAAAAAAAGTTGGTGAACGAAAACTAATTTTGAATGATTTTAAAAGTGAACAAAAAAAGTTGGTGAACAGAAACTAACTTGAACGAATTTTAAAATAGTGACTAGAAAATACATAAGATTTATGTCATTAAACGATTTTTCAAAATATAAACATTTTTATGTTATTGAAAAATTTCAGAACATTTATGTTAAATTGAACTTTTTTCAATTAGAATATTGACCTCGTTTGAACGGTTTTAAAAAGTGAACATAAAATGGCGGTGAACGAAATTTATTTCTGAACGATTTTAAAAGTGAACAGAAAAATGGCGGTGAACGGAAACTATTTTGAACGATTTAAAAGTGAACAGAAAAGATCGGTGAAAAAAATAAATTTTTCAAAATCATATACAAGTGACGAAAAAAGAAAACAAAAAAGAACGAAAAACTAAACAAATTTGAAATCTTCATAAATTTGAAATTAAATAACTTCGCATTTAAAAAAATTCAAAATCTATACGAAATTTGAAATTGAACAACTTCAAAATCTGAAAAAAAAACGAAAAAGAAAAATTAAAGAAACAAAAATGAAAAAATAAAAAAAGAAAAACAAAACAAAAAATAAAACAGAAAAGAAAAAATAAAAAGGAAATGTAAAAATAAAAAAGAAATGAAAAAACCCGAATGAAAGAAAAAAATAAAAAACGAAAAGAAATGAAAAGGGAAAAGAACATTTACCTCATTCAAACGATTTTCAAATATGAACATTTATGTTACTTGAACAATCTTTTAAAATTTATTATATAACTTATTTAAAATATGAACAATTTCTCAATAAAAACATTTTTATTATTTGAAAAAAAACTCAAATCGAAACTCAAAAAAGACAAAAGAGAAATAGGAGAAAAGAAAATAAATATGAAAAGAAATAATAAAAATGAAAAGAAGAAGAAATGCAAAGAAGGAAAACAAAAAAAAGAAACAAAGAAACGAAAAAGAAAAAATGAAAAAGTAAATAAAATGAACCAAAAATATTAAACATGGTACAAAATAAGTAAAATATAAGTAAAAGAAAAAAAATAAGACATAAAAACGAAGCAGAAAAAAGAAAAATAGAAAGAAATAGGAAAAAAAGTGAAAACAACCAAATTCACTCTTAATGGGCCGGCCCATCCCGCGACCAGGGGGGTACGCGGAGCTTCGTACGCCCCGCGGTACGCGGCAAACCCTATTTACCGCTCCTTGCGGCATGACAAGCTCGCGCCGCGCACCCTGGTTGAGCTGCTGGTGTACCGCCCTGGCTTCATGGGCCGGCCCATTTACTTTTTTTTTTCTCTTTTCTTTCTTTTTTTTGTTTTCGTTTTTCTTTTTCTTTTCTTTTTATTTTTGTTTCCTTTTTGTTTTCTATTCTAATTTACTTTTTCGAAATTATTTTTTAAAAAGCAGATTTGAAAATGCTCAGATTTTAAAAAAAATCTTTTTTCCTGTTTCCTTTTTTAATTTCGTTTTTCTTTTTCTTTACTTTTTTCGTTTCTTTTCTATTTCTTTTTTGCTTTCATATATTTTTTTGTTTTTGTTTTTATTTTTAATTTTCGTTTTTTTCAATATTTTTTATTTTCTCATTTTAATTTTGTATGATTTTTGAAAAATAATTCAAAAAATGTTTACATTTAAAATTTGTTCATATTCAAAAAATGTTTATCTTTCAAATTTAAAAAGTTCATTCATTTTCGAAATAGTTTTTGTTCACCGATATGTTTTTGTTCACTTTGAAAATCGTTCAAAAATAGTTTTCGTTCACCGATATTTTCTGTTCACTTCAAAAATATTTTTTGTTCACCGACATTTTTCATTTTTCTGTTCAATTTAAAAATCGCTCAAAAATAAATCATTTTCATCACTTTTAAAATTGTTCGAAAATAACTTTTGTACATAAAAATTTTCTGTTCACTTTTTAAATCTGTTCAAAAGTAATTATTGTTCACCGACCTTTTTCTGTTCACTTTTTAAAATCGTTCAAAAATAATTATCGTTCACTTTTAAAATCGTTCAACAATAACTTTTGTTCGTAAATCTTTTTTCTGTTCACTTTTTAAATTCTGTTCAAAAATAATTTTTGTTCACTGACCTTTTTTTCGCTTTTTAAAATCTTTCAAAAATAGCTTTTGTTCACCGATATTTTATGTTCACTTTTAAAATTGTTCCAAAATAGTTTTTGTTCACCAACATTTTCTGTTGATTTTTAAAAAGGTCAAAATAGTTTTCGTTCACCGATGTTTTCTGTTTAAAGTTGAAAATTGTTTTAGCGATGAAAAATGTTCAAAATTAAAATTTATTCAATATTAAGAATTTTTTAATTTTGAAAAAAAAGAATTATTTTGAACATTTTATACAAAACTGAACAAGTTTTAAATTTGAACATATTTTAAATTTGTACAAATTTTCAAAACTGAATATTATTCAAAATCATAAATAAATTGAACAAACTAAAACAGAAAAGAAAAAAGAAATTTGTTCAAATTTTAATTTTTTATTCATTTTTTCCAAAAAAATGTTTAGATTCGAAAAATGTTCACATTTCGAATTTGTTCAGATTTTAAATTTATTCATATTTTAAATTTGTTCAAATTTATCCATTTTTGTAAATGTAATTTAAATCTGAAAAAGAAACAGAAGAAAAACAACTGGAAAAATCGAAAAGAAAAAACCAAAAGATAAAAACGCAAAAAAACCTGATGGGCCACGGCCCGGCTTACCTTCGTCCGCGTGCAGGGTGCGCGGCGCTCCTGTGAATTGCGCATGCGCTATATCTCGCTTATTGCGAGCTCTAGTACCACCTCGCCCGCGTACGGTTTCCTGTTGGGCCGGCCCATTAACACCGGGCAATAGAGAAAACAAGAGAAAAGAAGGCAGCTGCGGGGCTCGAACTCAGCCGCGAAGAGAGCTTCACCACTGTGCCACGCTTGCTTTTGCGTTCATATATCCGTATATATCTATCTATTGTTTCATGTTTTCGTTTTCTTTTCTTTTTCTGTTTTCGTTTTTTTTCTTTTTCTGTTTTCGTTTTATTTCTTTTTCTGTTTTCATTTTATTTCTTTTTCTGTTTTCGTTTTTTTTTTCTTTTCCTGTTTTCGTTTTCTTTTCTTTTTCTGTTTTCGTTTTTTTCCTTTTTCTGTTTATGTTTTTTTCTTTTTTTGTTTATGTTTTTTCCTTTTTCTGTTTCGTTTTTTTCCTTTTTCTGTTTATGTTTTTTTCTTTTTCTATTTTCGTTTTTTTTTCTGTTTTCGTTTTTCTTTCTTCTGTTTTCTTTTTTTTCTGTTTTCGTTTTTTTCCTTTTCAGTTTCACATCTTTCCTTTTATGTTTTTTATTTTCGCTTTTGTTCATTTTTGGAAAATGTTTATTCTTTAAAAAGTGGTTCAATTTCTAAATTTGAACCTTTTTCAAAAATAAACAATTTTCGAATATGAATCATTTTTCAAAAACCATTTTTCGGTTTGGTTCATCATCGATATTTTTGGTTCACTATTATTTTTGGTTCACCGATATTTTTGTTTCACTATTATTTTTGGTTCACTGATATTTTTGGTTCACTATTATTTTTGGTTCATCCGAATTTTGGTTCGCCGATATTTTTGGTTCACTACTATTTTTGGTTTGTCCGAATTTTGGTTCCTTTTCGGTTCATCGATATTTTTGGTTCACTATTATTTTTGGTTCACCGATATTTTTGGTTCACTATTATTTTTGGTTCATCCGAATTTTGGTTCGCCGATAATTATGGTTCACTATTATTTTTGGTTCGTCCGAATTTTGGTTCCTTTTCGGTTCATCGATATTTTTGGTTCACTGATATTTTTGGTTCACTATTATTTTTGGTTCATCCGAATTTTAGTTCGCCGATATTTTTGGTTCACAACTATTTTTGGTTTGTCCGAATTTTGGTTCCTTTTCGGTTCATCAATATTTTTGGTTCACTATTATTTTTGGTTCACCGATATTTTTGGTTCACTATTATTTTTGGTTCATCTGAATTTTGGTTCGCCGATATTTTTGGTTCACTACTATTTTTTGTTCGTCCGAATTTTGGTTCCTTTTCGGTTCATCGATATTTTTGGTTCACTACTATTTTTGATTCACCGATATTTTTGGTTTACTATTATTTTTGGTTCATCCGAATTTTGGTTCCTTTTCGGTTCATCGATATTTTTGGTTCACTACTATTTTTGATTCACCGATATTTTTGGTTTACTATTATTTTTGGTTCATCCGAATTTTGGTTCACCGATATTTTTGGTTCACTATTTTTGTTTTTTTTTGGTTTACATGTAATTCTAGCCTTTTAAAATGGTCAGATTTGAAAAATGTTCATTTGCGAAAATGGTTCATATTTAAAAATGGTTCACTTTTTAAAATTGTTCGGATTTGAAAATTGTTAATATTTAAAAAATGGTTCACTTTTGGAAATGGCTCCCTTTTGATAATGCTTCATTTTTTTTAAATGATATATTTAAAAACAGTTCACTTTTGAAAAATGGTTCATTCTTAAAAATGGATCACCACTTTTGAAAATGTTCATTTTAACCGTTTAAATTGTTTCTTTTCACTTATTTTGAAAATGGTTCAGATTTTAAATAATGTTCAATCTTAAAAATGGTTTAAATTTTAAAAAATGTTCACTTTTGAATGGTTCAGATTTAGGAAATATTCAGATTTATTAAAATCGGGCATTATCCAGGAAAAACGAAAAATAAACAGAGCAACGAAATAGTAAGAAAAAAACAACAAAATAAATACTAGTAAAAAAACAGAAAAGAAAAAACCAAACGGGCCGGGCCGTGTGAAGGGAGTACTGGAGGCGATTTGCGGATCCGTGCGGGCGAGTCGTATGCTTCGACTCGCTATAAGCGAGGTATAGGGGCGCCCCGTGAATTGCCGCAACGGGCGGCGTACAGGAGCTCCCGTGGTACACGGGCTATAGGATTTGCCCCCATTCAGGCCGGAACTCGTCGATGAGTTCTTGAGATTGCGGTTACCCACACTTCCCCCATCTTAAAATAAAACGCGCGCGTTCTCGCCAAACGAGGCATGAAGCAACCAGATCAAATTCGCTCGCACGCACGGAAGCAAACATGCGGTTACCGAAGCGCGCGCGCACGCTCCGGCGAAGAGACGCAACTCATCAAGCCCCACGCGCTGCCGCTCAAACAGTAACAAAACCGCCGATAACTCCACCGGCGCCGCAAGGTTTACCCACGTCCGGTACCACCGAGTCACCGATGAAGGGCGGCGTGGTCGATCCACCAACGGAATCCCCACCCATGGACAGACCGTCCCGCGTGATGGAGCGAAAGCTCGGCGAGCTGGACGCCTGCCTCGCCGAGGCGCTCACCTCCCGGCCGCGGCGCTCCGACCTGGACGGCAGGATCTTCGCGAAGATCCACGCCCGCACCGACTTCCTCCGCTCGCTCATCGCCGCCGAGAGGGAGTCCCAAAGAGGCGCGCGGCCCGGGCATCTCGTCGAGGCCGAGGAGCGCTTCGAAGCTCTCGAGAGGGCGTTCGAGCAGTGGGCACAGGGCGTCGCCGCGGCAACCCAGGAAGAAGAAGAAGAACCAAATCAGGCGGCGGCCTGGTCCGTGTCCGGGTCTGGCGGTTGTTCGTGCACCGACTCCTGCTTCGGCTTCGAGGTAACGGGCCAGGAGGCTGTGTTGGACGCCAAGTCCGATCCTGAGAGCGAAGGCGCCGAAGTTCATGAAGTGGCTGCGGCGGCGGCGATTGAGGTGCCGCCCGCGACAAGAACTACCGCTCGGCGGCGCTGGTGGAAACGGCGCGCTGCTCTGTGTGGGCTTGCTGGCGTCGTGGCGATGGTCGCGCTCGGGGCCGGGATGGCGTTAAGGTTCGCCGCGGTGGCTCAGCAATCTGTTTACCTTGTTCCGACATAGGGTACATGACGGCTGTTTGTTTATCCTTGCTCTTGTGTTGTTGTCAGTGTTGTGAAGTTGGAGTCAAGTTTTCATGTCTGACTGGCAAGTTGTAATCTCCATATAATTCGGATTTAGAACAGAGCGCACCTGTCTAGTTTCTGGACATTTCGCACCGTCTTTCTGAAACCATCCACCCTTTGAAGAATCGTAAATTTACCCCTTGTTAATGCATTTATAGACTTCCATTTGTCCCCATAAGATCTTCACATATCTTTTTGGTTTGACCTGTGGTCGCACCATCGATCCGCAATAATCTTCATGTATCAGGTCTTCAGAAGGTCACAAAAAGCGAATAAGGAAACTATTGTTATTGCACAACTGTAAAATTACTCTTACCATATTACAGGTTGTCGTCATACTAATTCCTCCCACATCAAGCTGCAGGAACTAAAGCTATTCCATGACGAACCCTCTCCCCATTACCATGTCCAACATCGTCTTATGTTTCCTTCTGCTATCATCGCTCATCGCTTCACCTCTGGGGTCGACAAGTATCATCCATGAGCACCACCGCGCCCACATCGCTGCAGGTACTTCCACTATTCAGATTCTAAACAAACATTTTCCGGTCATTATTAGTTTATTAGACCGAGATGAAAAATAGAACTCTGTTTTGAACAAGGCGAGGAATCGCCATGTATTCTCCGGCGTCTATGGGGACATCAAGAGGGCGCGGCTCGATCCTCGGTTTGGCCCGCCGACGCCACGAGCGAACCAGCAACGGGACCCCCCGAGCTTGCGAGGATGATAACCATATGGTTATAGTCTCTGCAAGTCTGAAGATCAATATCCCGACAGAAAAAAAGTCTGAAGATCAATAAACAATAATGGGAGAATCTAAAGAGAGGCGCCGCACCAGCGAGTCCTCCGTGCGGCGGGCGCGGAACCGTCTGATGGCACAGTAACCCTGCAATATGCTACAGTACGTCTCTACTGTTCGCTGCAGTACATACAGTATACAGCTTTGCTTGCTTCCCTGCTGCTCCGTGTATTAAACACATTTTTTTACTATGGTAACACCTTCGTTTCTATGGGATGCTAGAAGTAAAAAGGTTGTACTAGAGACTTCCACGTAACGTGAATAACAAGTTTGAATTTGACAACATTGTGAAATATTTGATAGGCAAGCACATGGCTCTTTTGAAAACCAACAATGGTGTAGCTTAATCGGACAACCTAGAAGTTACTTTAGCAAATTTGGTGGCTATATCCGAACAGTATGGTAGTTAATCTGAAGAACCTTGTGGGTGCATTCTAAAATTATGATAATTGTATCCGATCAATATAGTAGTTGAATCGGCAAACATGACGGGTGCATTTAAAAAATCCGGCGACTGTGTCTACAATGTGGTAGTTGATCCAGAAAACCTGACACATGGATTCAAAAAATCCGGCGACTATATCCTGTAAATATAGTAGCTGAACAACAGAACTTGGCGGGTGCATTTGAAAAGCCTGACAACTATGCCCAAACAATATGGTAGCTGGTGCAGAGAACCTGGCAGGTGCACTAAAAAAAATCCGGCAACTATGTCCCGACAATATGGTAGCTGATGCAGAGAACCTAGGGGGTGCATTGAAAAATCCGGCGACTGTGTTTGGACAATGTGGTAGCTGATGCAAAGAACCCGACGGGTGCTTTCGAGATATCTGGTATTTGTACTCGAAAAATCTGGTGACTGTGGCCAAACAATATGGCAGCTGATGCAGATAACCTGGCGGGTGTATTCAAAAAATCCGGCGACTGTGTCCGGACAATATGGTATCTGATGCAGAGAACCTGTTGAGTATATTCGAAAAATCCGGCCACTGTGTCCGGACAATGTGGTAGCTGATGCAGAGAAACTGGCGGGTACATTCGAAAAATCCGGCGACTGTGTTCGGAAAATGTAGTAGCTGATGCAAAAAAAACCTGGCGGGTGCATTCGAGATATTTGGTAATTATATCCAATAAATTTAGTAGCGGAATCGTAAAACCTGGCAGGTGCATTTGAAAAATCTGACGTCTGTGCCCAAACAATATGGTAGCTAAACTAGAGAAACCTGACACGTGCGTCCGAAAAATCTATCGATTGTATCCAAATAATGTGATAGTTGAACCGAAAAATCAGGTGGTCGCATTTGAAAATAATGCGAGCGCGGCACAGATTTTATCGCCGCCGGAGAGCGGTGAGCGGCGCCTCGAAAAAGTGTGCCCGCATTGACACCGTTGTGTAGCAAAGGCGAAACGAAGGCTCACTATGGCGCTACCGACGTCATGAATGCCTTTGACTGGGGCGGTTCGGCTCCCGTGTCGATGACACGGCTGTCCCGTCCGTCAGTTTCACGCCAGCAGTTTCGTCTGACGCGGAGTGCGTGGGTTGGATACGCCAGACGAGATATTGGGTCACGCCTGACGAAATCGGATTATTGAGGGCAACTGGACGCCAAATTTCGTCCGACACGTTCGGTAGTGCTATCGATAGGACAATTGGCGCCAACTAAAGATGCTCTAAAAAGTCGAGGATAAATATCATCGTAATTAACTAGCGCAAACAACAAGTCAACATCACTTTTGAACTATTACAAGCATGGGCAATATAGTACTCCTACTGGTTCAATACGTATAGCTAAGCAAGTAGGAGCATAGTGAGAGACGTGCGCCTGCTGTCCGCTGCATGCCTGCATACGCGTAGCTGCATGCTGCTTCCATCTTTTTCTATCGTTGCGCGAAAAGCGATTCGTGGCAGCAGGCGTCCTTGCTCGGGGCAATAAGATCGTGGCTAGGCAGCTGCCGCCGCACGGAAAGACACGGGTGCGGCGCCGCTGGTCAGTTCTATCCAACAATAATACGAGTATTATGTGCTTCTGACGACATGTATCATGTGGTTATCTTATTTTCAGAGCCTTGGCTGTGTTAGTATACTGCTGTCAAATTCTGATTAAAATGCAGCTCATTCAGATAGCGAAATTGCATACCAGAAATAGAGAATTATTCTGAAAAAATCCCATAACCATAAGGCTGCAACTGATGAACCATATATACATTAACATGATGCATGCTGTCCTTCTTCTATGTACACATATAACAACTTAAGGATCCCCTTACAGTTCTATATGTCTGTACCCTACATGATCGGAAGAGTACAGGTGTAGGCACTGATCATTTTCTGAAGTATTTATGTGGCTAAACCTTGATGTGCTTCATCAAGTGTCCAATGAAAACAGATGACATGAAGACAAATAGCACAAACATTACTGAGAATCCTTGTTGAGATGATCTTGCTTCCCTAAGTAGTTCCTGAAATAAGGTAAATTCAAGTGTTCAGATATCTAGTTATGCAGGCTTTTAAACATCATAGTAATACTACCTCCGTTCCAAACTACAAGATGTTTTCGATATTGTAATTTAGGCTACATACGGACCGAAATGAGTGGCCAACACACTAAAATGCGTCTAGATACGTCCAAATTTCAAAAGAATTAAAAAAGCTAAAACATCGTATATTTAGGAACGGAGGTAGTAGAAGTAAAATGATCACGAGATATTTGAATAGAAAATATGCTCTCCAATACCTCCCACCCCTCCCTATCGTCGGGTGAGGCCCGCGACGAGTGCCTCTCGCTACGGCATCCGGGCATAAGGTTTCGTTGCGGCGGCCCAGAATCCAGAGTGGTGGGCCTCTAGACCTATTGTGGTGAGCACCTGGGCGGTGCGTCGCGACGCTCTAACATTGCGATGTCGCAACTCGGTTGTGCCCAGCGAATCCTCAGGGCGGATGTTGCGGGTCGACGCGGTGGCATCCATGGTCGGCGACGCGATGTAGGTGGTTGGTCCGTATGGCGCCACTAGTCCACTTCCATGCCTTTCCTGTGGCAGCCCTCCGGAGGCCCGGTGTTGTGCTACCCGGTGCCACCTTTCTTTGACAACAACAACAGTGCATGCCGCCCTCTCTACGGTGGTGGTCCTCCGGCGATATGGTTCCTCCTCTCTGCTACCCTGCTACGAGGGTCAATGGTGATGGGTCGATGCGAAATCCTTCCGTCAGTCGACGCTAACAGCGGCAATGTTTGGGGGTGCCGTTAGCACCATTGCGGCGTTTTCATGACCCATAATAGACCTTTCCCTCCTCGAGCAGAAGGGGAAATCCTAGGTCCGGTTCGCCATACCACGCGTCAGTGGTGTCATTGTGTCATTCCCTCCTTGGAGATGTTGCTTTTGTAGCATGTGGAACCCCCCATGTAGCAGTAGGAGATGTTGGCCTCCTCGGTCTCACCATTGCAGCTTGTTGATGTTGTGTCGCTCCGGGGATGGGCGCTGCACTGGGCGTGGGCCTTTCGGGCACCACCGAAGAAAATTTCTAGATGACTCATTCACTAGTTCTGAATGGGTCCTACCATCCACTCATCGACTCTCCTAGGCACATCGGTTGGGGTATGTTGGCCCAGGCAGCCCTAGTGTTGTGGTTTTGCTATGAAGGCATCTGGTAGCGGTTGTGAGTGGAATTGAGTCATTGGGTCCTCCATCCACACCAGGCCACCATCCTTATGGTCTGAAGTTGGTGGCACCTCCTCACGTGGTCGTAGTTAGTTTTTCGCATGGTTGTTTTTTTCTCTTCTTCTTTCTCTGCACCCCCCGCCCCCCCAATTGACGGATGCGTTGAGCTTATTGTAAATCCTAAAAACAAAGTTCCAAAGTCCTTATGTGTTACCAAACGCTAGTGAAAACCAATTAGTCTAGAGAATATAAAGTCCTTATGTGCTTACTTTTTCTCTAACAAAATAAATAAGTATTTATAAGTCCGGTGGATCGGAGTTCAAGATCCGTGCAAGTGCAACAGAATGAGAGAACTTTTATATGACCACTATCAGTGGTTAACCGGAGTCGGGTGAAGAACTATTTTTAAGTAGACTGGTCCATTTATCCCTTCTTAGATATATATTATATTCCCTAGATATATTAGAGGTAGAATTTTACAAGCCTTGCTCAAGTGTCCATAGTTGCTCATTCGGAAAGTGAAGTGTGTGGCCCGTCTTGATTGTCTTTTGTTTTAAAGTTCAGTTTTGTTCCTTTCTATTGTGCGAATTTAGTCTTTGTCCGTACACTTACAAATCAGGCATGTTTGACACTTTAAAGGTTTTGCACAGGTCGCTGCCTTGTTAGCACAAAAAAGACCATGAAGAAAAAAACCATAGCGTTGGGGCTGGGAAATGGGGCAAAATAAATTCCTAGAAAACAAAATATTACATGTAATAGAATAATAGATACAAAATGACCAAAAAAACATCGGTAGTACAATTAATTTATGAAACCTACAAAATATGTAAATTGTGGAAATTATTTTACTTCTATAAAGAAAAAATCAAATGTATTATTTTAGGAAAAATCTACAAAATGAGAAGGTCACTAATTTCGGAAAATAGTATTTATTCCTCAAAATCCCTATTTATTTGAATACTTATGGACTTCCAATTTTTCTGGTTGATTTTTTTATTTAGAAAATATTTTATTTAAAAATTGTACATTTCATTTTTTTAGATAGACTTGACTTTTCCCTATTTTATTTTTGAGATGTGTTTACATCTTTCCTTGTATTCTATTTCAATTATCAAAAAGTATAGCAGGCAGCCACAGGCGAGAGCAGAGGAAAAATATATCCAAGCATCGCCCATACTGCTTTTTTTTCGATGTGACCAGTGTGTGAAAATTTGTCAAGTACTAAAGCTAAGGGTGAAACTTGTATAAATATACATATCATGAATCAAAACTAATCTGGACAGTAGCCAAGAAGCAAAAAAATGGATTTTTCAGTGGTACGTCATGATAAAATTTGTGCATTTCATTGTGGTAAGTGCATAATCAAAATAAGCTTCTACTTTTCATTATTTCGTGGGAATCTTACCATATCTTGCTCAAGCTTCTGATTTTCATCTACTGTATATACTCTGTCTCCGACCAGTGTTGATGCCTCATAGGCACCCTAAACAGAGACATACGACAAAAAATATGGTAAATGAATCAATGGATTATGTAAGTCAACCACAAAATTTATTCTACTAATCTACATACAAAGCACAGGTAGTAATTAAACAAAGTTATTTTTTGGGGGGGTATCATACTGGTATACTGAAAATTACACGGACACGATAGCAAACCAAGGTGTGCTCAGCTGTGCTTTGAATAGAAGTTAGTACTCAAACTTTACTCAAAATCAATTGTTTCTCTACTCAAAATAAGAAATCAATTACTAAGCGACTTGATAAAGACACCATAATCATCCTTATGAGGAAAGCAATCACGGTAAGATTCTGAAGGTATCTCAGCTGAAGTACTGACATTGAAATTACATTTTTCGTGAAACATGCAATTATCAAGAACCTGATGAGTTTGGCTCAAAAAAATACTACCATTCTCTGCATAGTTCCAGTCAGATATGTGTTTGTGTTAATGTGCATTTTTTCCGAAGAACGTAAAGGAGACACGTTCAGAATATGGACCATTCTTTCTTTCCATCAAACAGAACTACTGAGCAACGGATTACCTCGGCAGATGAAAGTTTTGCTCGAGAACCATCTATGTATCTTGTTCTAGATGCCTGAGAAACAAATGGACATATATATGGTCAGAAGAAAAGGCGTGATACTCTTTTTTGTTCTAGCACCAAATTAACAACAATGATGTTCTCACTTACAACATCAAACGCTGATGATTTTTCCGCTGCACAGCCCATCTCCTCTGACGCAGGGGTTGCATCCTCTTCCTCTGCCTCCTCAGGCACGGGTGAGGGAGGATTGGCAGCAATGTAGACCACCCGCAGCTTGAACTCCTCGATAATCCTGCCCGGTGCTCTAGTGAACTACAAAACGCAACAGTCGCATCACACACGAGAAGCACTTGACAAATCAACCAAACTAGAGCATCCTCTTGCATGGACTTACCAATTCAGGGACGAAATCTCTCATCGTCGCCCCATCTCGCGCCACCGCGCTCTGCACGAGGAATTTGTCCTTGCAATGGTGATCCTGCTTCATCTCCATGGGAGCCTGCATCGTGACTTGACCACCAAACCCAGCACTTCAGCAGCAATGAGACGATGCGCATCCATCAAACAGGTTTTGCCCCTTTTCGAAAAAAAAAATCAAACAGGTTTTGCAGGAGAACGCACCTGTGACACTGCAGGAGCTCCGGGGCAGCAGTATACCGCAGGTGTGCCGCACCGAGTACTTCCTCGGGTTCGTCGTCTTCACCTGCGAATTGGCAGCCACAATCTCAGTCCATTACCCTTCCTTCTGCTCCAATGCACTGCACAGAGTGCAAGGGCTCACCTTGAACGCCACGAACTTGTCGGTCTTGTTGAACAGCTGCATGCAGCAAGATCGCTGCCTCTTGACCTCGTCTTCTCGATCAGGCCGGAACACAGAGCGCAAGAACAAGAAACTCAGCTCAGGAAAGCGCCGGTAGATTAGGTAGAAACGGTTCTTGAAAAAACTTACAGGGGATCTTGAGCTCGGAAGGGGAGACTCGAAGCAGAGTGCTGCTCATTGCTCCGATCAGAGAGCTCTGAAACAGGAACAGCCAAGAGATTCGATCTTCTTCCTCTTCCTACTCAAGAACCAGTGAACTGGACGGCGCTGAGAAGTGGTTGGGTCCTTGGCGGTTCCTGCCTCCGGAAGCAAAGTGCGGGAATAAATCGCGCGCAATGATGATGAGGCAGGGTGGTCTGGAGTGGAGCTGGGAGCAGCAGCTCAGGAACCGGAGGAATAGAATAGAATATTGGCGCGGCGATATCCTGAAGAATACTGGTGGTAATTTTGGGGCAGCGTCTCTTGCTGTTCTTGCTGGGTGGTGGATTACAGAGCCGCCGGAGATGTGATTTCGCGATCGCATTGGTAGGATGCGCCGTCCACGTTACCTATGTGCCTCGTCCGTACTTTGGTAGGATGTTCTTGCTTTGTAGCTCGAATTAGGGATGATGGAATGTGACTTTTGTGTGTTTTGTTTGATGACTGTGGGATGTGATGCGTTACCAACTTACTACCAATCTACCATACACCTTTATTTTGCGACACCATTGGAACTAGTAACTGAGGAGGTGTTCTCTGCCTGTTATGAAACGATATCGATCGTTGTAACTAGCTAACGTTTTGTGATTTTGTCTACCTTTTTTTTTTTGACAGGAAATGTTTTGTCTATGTTGTTCTACTGGTTAGAATATTAGACAAGGGTAACTAGCTAATGGTTTTGTCTACAGCTGTGCACGATATGGAGTTGCTGAATGTCTTATTGAAGGCCGCCAGGTAGTAGTGGTTGTGAAATCAATTATCGGTGAGATATCAGCTTCAGCGCTGCAACGACCACGAATACTTTCAGAATTAGGGTCACATCGTGACTGGATTTACGCAAAACTGGACGAGTACGAGTTCGATTGTCGTGGAGTTTCGCCGTTGCGCTTTAAGGCACACCCATAGCATTCACGGCGCATCCACCTTTCTTCTCTCCAGCTTTGTTAGTCACTGTCCACTAATCTGGTTGCTGTATAGGAGTATAATATAATACTCCGTATACTTTAAGACCTAATCCACAACGCTTCGTCACCCAATTCATGTATGGTGGGTCTCAATTGAAAGCATTCGCATATGGTTCTAAGAGCAACATAATGTAGCAGCTAGCGCCGTCAGTCATTGCTCTCCTTTTGTACTGTATTAGAATTAGAACACTTTATCTTGTGCCAGAAAGATGCATAGTCCATACATATATCCAAGTACAGAAGTAATGCAGAGAAGATTTGTACAAGAAGACAGCTCTCCTCTGCCAAAATGTACATTGCGGTAGACGAAGGAACTGAAAAAACTTCAGTCTTTGGAAGTCGCAGCGATCTTCCAGGACAGTCCCTTTTTTTTTTGAGGGAAATTCCCATCTTTTTTTTTAAGAGTGAGTAGTAGTCAGGCTCAGCCCAGGTCGCTACACTCGTCCTAGATGCAAATTGGCCTACTACTTGAATTTATTTCATAATATAATATGGGCCCTATGGTGTTAGTGATGCTTGGGCCCTGTATCGCCGCCACCAGTACAGACATGAACCGGAATAAAGATATCTGAAAAGAGAAGTTTTTTTCCTCTTTCAAAAAACTCTGGGTCTTTAAAACAAAACTAGTAATTGTGCACGTGCACGTGCAATATTAGAAGATATTTTTATGTTAAATAAAAAATTCAATGAAACGACAATAACAGTTAGTTAGAATGACACAAACTTGATATCTACTTCATAGAAAATAAATATTGTTCCACACATATATTATGCATGAATAAAAAACTTCATTGCTAAACAGAGATCAGGCACTATACTTTGTTTTTATTGTAGTATTATTTTCATTGACGGAACAATATAAAAGAAAACAAAACACCAAGACTCTAACAAAAATGAAACCGAGAATTCTTATAGGTTGCAAGAAACTATACAAAGCTTCTCTTCCTAGCTCCTATTTCATTTTTAGAGATTTGACTCTGTCGGGATGAAATCGAGATGTAAAAATATTTTATGTTGTCTTTGTCAAAAATGACCGACAACTCCTCTTGAACCTCTCTCGAGCGACATCATCAACATGTTCCAAAACCAGCAGGCTATTTTGACTACCTTGATGCTATAAAAAGTTTCAATATTGTGATGTGACAATTACCGCATAACCAGACCAGGGTTGTACGGAACAACCTATCCATTATCCAGCTCTGCTCCTCTGACTTCACGTGATGAACGTCATCCCTCCTCCTATAGATAGGGTGTGAATGTTTTCCTTGCTAGATAGGATCACAAAACTGCTGAGGATAGCGAAATCGACATTCACCATCTATCATACAAGGGTCAAACAACTCACTTGCTCGAGGGAATATTAGAGAGATGTATTGCATCATCTTTATATTAGGACGTGATGTCCATATGAATGTGCTAATAAAAGTTGCATTGTTTATCTTGTCTAGAATTGTTAATTTCATACCATCATGTTTGTGTGTGAACCCATGAAACCCGACGCACTTTTTATCATAACAAAACACTCTTACATTGTTGCATATCATTTTACATTTTCTATAATTAAATATTCTGAAAATAAAAAATATTTTGTATTTAGATTTATAGTTTGCATCTTAGTTTCCACATCAAAAACAATTATAGCACTATTGCATTTTTTGTTACTTTGTACATTGTTTTCATCTCGTTCTAATATACCATGTTACCTGACAACCACCAGAGTTGAGTTGGAGACACAACGCAACTTTTTTTTTGGTAAGCATTGATTGAGAAGAAGAAGAAGAAGAAGGAGGCTACATGAGATCCTTGTGTTCCGTAATCAACACCAAGTCACTCTGCAATGGACAAAAGGATTGAAGGTGGCTCTTCAATCTAGTCTATAGCCGATCATCATCAAAATTGGTTGTTTCCAACCTGTTGAAGTCTCCACTTCTTTGAATCACAACAAACTCTACATCTACACTTGTTTTCCAAATATTAGAAGATTAGCTAGGGGTGATAGCTAGAGTTTGTGTTTCTTGTAAAAGTACAACTTTCACGAGTTAGGGTTAGCCACTACCTTGCTAATATGGTGAGAGCAAACACTGCACAGATATGTAGTTAGGTGGTGGTGGTGGTGCCGACACTGATGACGCCCGCAACCTGTTCGTCGGAATGCCTCTAGCAACGGCAATGCCGAGATGCCTACTTCTAACATTTCTTATGCAATTTGGAGAGAAGATGATCATAGTATTCATTAGGAAATATGTGTTTGTGTACATAGATTTATGCCTACGTGGCCATGATGTCTATTATCCATGGTGATACCCGTTCTAACAGGCCGCCCAATATGAACAGGGGGAAGAAGAGGAAAAAGAGATCATATATGTTGAAACCGAAAACAAATTCAAGACCAAATCCACGAGAGGTACGTCGTGGAAGAAAAATAAGGAAGTGGTGTTATGCAAATCTTGGGTGACAATAAGCATAGACCCCATTGTTGGCGCACAACAAACTCGTGAAACGCGCTGGCAATGGATCGAAACTGTTTTCGATAAGCGGAAATCCATACAACAAAATTGTAATCATCCACGACAATCTTGTAAGATGCTCTAAACTATTTTCAATTTAGCAAACCCAAATTCATTTTTATTGGCATGTGCACTTTTTTTGCTTAGTTGGAAGATGCTCTTTCGATGTACCAAAGTTGCAACAAGAACAAAGCTTTTAATATGATGCGCTAATGTAGAGATCTTCAACCATTACAAAAGTGGACAATCCTTCGAGACACCATAAAGATTCAAGAGGTGGCGGGCAAGGGCGATGATCTGCGCAACAAGTGTGAGACTGTTTATTTAGACGTGCTACTGCCCTGGCCGGTTCCATGGAACGCCCAACCAGGACAAACAAGTAAAGGTTGGAAGGACTACGACATCATCTTGCTCGGTGCAAGAATCGATTATCGAATTCATGAAGGAGCTCACATTGAGGACAACTCACAATGAGTTGAGGAGAGAGAAAAAGAGTGATGAAAGATGGGCAACCTTGTTTGAGGTGCAAAACAAGAAGGTTAAGCTCTAAGCAACAAAGATTGAAGCCCAATAAGATAAAAACGGACACGGATGATATTGCCGAGGAGGCGAAGATCATGACCACCGACATGAGCAACATGTATCCGAATGTGCAGGCTTTTTCTCAAGTTCGTAAACGCATCGTGAAGAAAGATTTGTTTCAATGCATTTTGTTGATGTATTGTGATTTGGCCGGACTTGGTGGCTGGCCATGATTTTTGGTGACCGTGACTTTGATTTTTTGGCTATTAATTGTGTGTTCTTTGTGTGTTTCCCTTATTACGAAGAATATTTAAAATACTAAAAAAGCCAAAAGTGAATAGGGATGTGCGGGTCCACATTAGTACTTAAGGTGTGCCGGATACATTAACGAGGCAGCAGGTGGAGATGATTTGACATGCTTTTCGGCGAGGTGGAGGAGAGAGGGCAGAGAGAAATAGACCGTCGGCACAGTTACATCTCAAAAAATTGGCTACTATCTATAGACTTCTCCTTGTTGTGTCATCGTCGCGTTTTTACTCTCTTATTTATCTCCGTCCATCTCCATGCATCAAATCTAAAAATCTTACGGATCTCGCTGACGGCAACAAGACGACCCGGTGGTGGTGTGGCAGTGGAGCCCGACAGGGGGCTGGCGGTCTGCACACAGGGTGGCAGTGGCGACTCGGTTGGTCCCCAACGGGCGGGCATGTGGTTTGCGACTCATCGTGCGGGCAAAAGCCTTGTCTTAGCAGCTGGCCGGAACCAATGATGGCGACACCCTTTGGTGTCACGTCCTTTTTGAAGGCGTCATTGTGGTGGTGCTCTTGCACCTACGATCGGGCTTCTCCGGGGAAACCCCAGATCCTACGCGGGATCGGGCGAGGCTGGTGTGCTCATGTCGTTTGCCTCTTGGGGCCTCGCCATGGATGTTTCATCGGCTGGAGGGACTAGTGGGGACTTGGTGGTTGGCGGCGGCGAGCTGCTGGGCAGCCTCGGCTATGATGGATAGGCGGATGCGACTTTGAATTTTTTGAGTTCCGGATGAAAACCCTGCGCCGGCCTCGGCCATAGCCGGCGAAGGAGGCACCTCGTTTGTTGCTCCCCTCCTTGGAGGCATCAATGTGGAGTCCCTCACCTCTGGGTTGGTGTCTGGTCTGCTCATTTGGTTTGCGTTGTCTGTTGCTAGGCGTTACTCGGCCTTGGGGCCGGCGTGGATGTCGAAGCGGCGGATCAAGTTAATCGCCTCCGCCGTGTTGCGTTGAGGTGTTTGAGTGTCGGGTTTGGTTAGTCATCGACTCTTATAGGGACGTGGCCTTGGGGCTGGCGTGGATGTCGGAGATGTTTGCCTCCGTCGTGTTGTGTTGAAGTGTTTGAGCGTCGGATTGGTTGTTAGGACGTCTTGGTAGTCACTCGTGTGGGGGGTGTGGTGTGTTTCGTGTTGTATCGGTTTTCGGCCAGTTTCCCTTATAAACTTTTTTTTCGAGATTGACGGGGGGGGGGGGGGATCCCCACCGCTTGTTTCATTCATCGAAAGTACCCTAGCGGGCCATGTTCTTACAACGGATAGAGAATTTTACAGGGGGGTTATAAGGGAAGAGAAGACAAAATAAAATACAAAAAAGGACAACTAGAAACAAGAGAGAAAACACTAAGGGAGGGGGAGGTTAGCAATGAAGCCCACCGAAACCCCGTGAGGCCGACACTTTGCAAACTCGAGCCAACCACAAGAGGAGGATCTCCGGTGAGAACCTCAGCACCGAAAGCAAGCAGCCGAAATGACATCACTGGCACGGACGAAAGGCGTCGAATAGCCGAGTCCGCGCGACAACACCGGTGTGGCGTCGGCGTAGCCGTAGGCCGGTGCGCCGCCGAGACCAAGCACAGTCGAAGGGCGTCGAATAGCCGAGACTGGGACGACGACACTGATGTGCCGACCCCGTGGTCGAAGGGCAACGCAAGCCGAGGCCACCCCAGGAAGTCCGGGGAGCAGGAAGCAAAAACGTGGGCACCACAACAGGAGCACACTGATGGACGTCACTGGCACAGCCGAAGGGCGTCGGATAGCCGAGTCTGTGCGACGACACCGGTGTGCCGCCGGCGTA
Organism: Puccinellia tenuiflora; assembly: GCA_012064385.1. Classification (NCBI taxonomy): domain Eukaryota; kingdom Viridiplantae; phylum Streptophyta; class Magnoliopsida; order Poales; family Poaceae; genus Puccinellia; species Puccinellia tenuiflora. The sequence continues at coordinate 96,533 of QRDG01000557.1, read as the reverse complement.
GCCAAAGGACGCTGCGCTGCCGAGACCAAGCACAGTCGAAGGGCGTCGGATAGCGGAGACTGGGGCGACGACACCGGTGTGCCGACCCCGTGGTCGAAGGGCAATGCATGTTTCCCTTATAAACTGATCAACTCTTTAATTCTTTTGCCTCGTTTCAAAAAAAAAAAATGAACCCCTTCAAGATTTTCTGTTTCTGCCCTCCGCTCTCCTATATATACGCGGCCAAGGTGATGCCATTTTCCTCTCTCTCCCTTCGTCCTCTTCCCGGTGCAAATACATCGACCTCCTCCTGTTCTTCGTAGTTCATACACAAGGTGCGTGATTTCCCTTCCTCTTTTGGCAATCGATTGTTTGGTTTAAAAATCATGATTAGCCGTCGCAAATTCCCGATTCATCTCTTTTTTTCTCAAGATACTCAATTCGCATCCAGATGCGCTAATTCACATTGAGAAGATCGAAATTTATATAATGCCGTATTAGATCAGAGTTGTTCCACCGTCCTGACTTAAAGTTTGACGTAGTTTATGCGACGGCGAATTGCATATCAATCTCGGTTCTATATCTTGACCTGATCATCTTGCATGTCGTCTTTATCGTTAAATCCTATTAATTCCATGATAGACTGACTGCATGTTGTGTCTATTTTGTGCCGATATTCCCAATATTCAGATCCCTTTCCCCGATGTACTGGTTAATTTTTTCCTTTCTCTAGCCGGCGTGAGTCTTTTATTTTTCAGATCGTAAGTACAACCATCTTGGATGAAAGCTTTTAACCTCAAAAGACAGCACAGATCGTTAGAATTTTCGATCGAAGCCTACAACGATGTGCATTATTGACTGTTTTTGGCGAGGTGGCGATTCACTCGGGAAAAGAGAATTTATGATGATTTACTCGGCAAAGGAGGTGTTAGGCACACCTATGGCATCTAGGGTTTATGATCGAAACTAGTTACTGGTTATTAGGTGATTTCTGGGGTTGGCTCATCATTAGAGATGGCCTATTAGGTTGACTATGATGTTGTTTTCATTATCTCCTAAGTGAAGTTATACAACTACTTGCTGTCGCAGTAGGGCAGAGAGGCTTTCTTGTTTGCTAGATGTCATTACAGATTCGGTCAATGCATGATAATGTCATGAAATCTGTGAAGTATTATCATGATTTTTTTTTGAATCAGTGACATATTAGCTTGTTAAGTGACTCATGCCGCAATGTTGTCTGATCGAATAAATATGGTTGCTGAATCAAACGGTCCGTTTTGTACTGAAGTTTCACCTTTTGATATACAGTTACACATGCGCTGTCACACTGGTGTATATGAAGGTACATCTTATATTGCGGTTGTAATTTTTTTGTTTCCATTTAGTATACGCTCTTTAATCTAATATATTACCATGCCTCTTTCATCAGATTACTAGCAGCTATCTGCTAAGGAACCGTTTACGCACCTACACTGACAACAAAACACTGAAGAAGTGGTTTTTCATTGATAAGACTGTGGGTTAAATCTGGTTAAAGACTCTTCCACCTATTTTCTATCCCCAAGAACATCATTTTTCATTTATCGAATTCATTTATTTCTCCCGTGGATAAGAGGAATAGCAATAGTTCGCAATCTTGCATGCAATGTCTGATCATGTGGCCAATAGCGAGACAGTGTTGGCATTGCCTTCAAATATGATGCCATCTCCAGTCACATCCAAGAGGCGTCCCTGCTCTTCCTCCAGTGTAACATATATTAGTAGACGTAAACTTGTCGAAGTCGTGGATGGACTGCTTGGTGTGATGACACTGTCGTCAACCTCTGCAAAACCATATGTGCATTCTGGCTCTGACGAAGTTGCTACCGACAATGCTTGGCTGGTAAGATCAATGTTCCTTTGGGTTTTCAGTTATCCAGAGAGTGTCTTATGCAAAGGATTCTACAATTTCGCTGTTCGTTGCAGGAACAATGCCCTTCTGCTTTAGCTTCCTTCGACCAAATCATAGCCAACGCGCAGGGCAAGAAGATCGCGTTGTTTCTGGACTACGATGGAACGCTTTCACCTATTGTCAATGATCCCGAGAAGGCGTTCATGTCACCAGAGGTAACTGATATGTCAGATAAACAATCAAATTACTGAAACATTGCTTGAGTTTTGTATAACTTGCTTGCTCAACCTGCAAAACTTCCTCCAGATGCGCGCTGCTGTGAAGAATGTTGCAAAGTTCTGCCCTACGGCAATCGTTAGTGGGAGGTCCCGTGACAAGGTATAACAACTCTGGCGCATGCTCGGTCCTCCTATCTTAATTAGGTTCCAGTTAGTAGTTCTGTGGAAGCTTGACTTCTATGAAAATCATATATCTCATACCTTTTCATGTTCAGGTGTTTGAATTTGTAAAGCTGAAGGAGCTCTACTACGCTGGAAGTCATGGAATGGACATTCTGGTATCTTCAACAGATATTCAAAGTAAAGCAAACGATGTGAGTACTCTTTTTTTTTCATTGTGGATTTCAGGGATATTTAAATTCCTGAATTTTCTCTGCATTTTTTCCTTCGGGTCATTGACTTTATCTATTTTTCTGAACTATGCTTTGTTGTAGAACAAAGAAGCCGAACTGTTCCAACCTGCAAGTGAGTTCCTACCCATGATCAGCGAGGTATACATCTAAATTATTGCTAGTTGTTGTCATTAACGTGCTGAATTATTCGGCTATCTGTATGTACAAATGTTAGCTTAGTTTATTTTTGCACAACAGGTTAACAAGTCCCTAGTGGAGACCACTCGATCGATCAAGGGTGCAAATGTTGAGAACAACAAGTTTTGTGTGTCTGTACACTACCGCAACGTCGACAAGAAGGTAGAGTAGTTCCTCGAGCTTCACCGTTCTTGCCTCCCTTGCTGCAACAATCACACGTTCCTCTCTTTTTTTCCCGATGAAAAGAGCATCACACATTCATCTGAATGTTTAATATCCAGGACTGGAAATTGGTCGCGGATATTGTCGACGATGTTCTGAAAGCTTTTCCTCGTCTCAAACTAACAACCGGGCGGAAGGTAGGAATATTCCAGTTGTTCCTTCACCAAAGTATTGTATCCTTGTATCACTGACAGAATATGCATCGCCTCACCCATTTGCAATTATGCAGGTTTTAGAGGTTCGTCCACTGATTGACTGGGACAAGGGAAGGCTGTGGAGTTTCTGCTTCAGTCGCTCCGGTTAGATGACCCTGAAAGCGTTCTTCCAATCTACATTGGAGACGATCGAACCGACGAAGACGCGTTCAAGGTTTTACCTCTTTCTTCAGAAAAGAGACGACTACATTTTACTCGCAAAATTTACTGAACATAGTACATTGTTTCTTTCGTTCGTTTGTTGCTACGATGAGCAGGTGCTTCGTGAGCGGAACTGTGGGTACGGAATTCTGGTTTCGCAAGTGCCCAAGGAGACCCAAGCCTTCTATTCACTGACATGCCCATCTGAGGTGAAAAACGCTTTTCATTTTCATGCTTGATTTCTGCATTCCTGTTGATTTTGTTCAGTAAACTGATTGGGTCGTTTCACATGACAAATTGTCATCCAGGTGATGGAATTCCTCTGTTCCTTGGTGAGATGGAAGGAACAATCACCATGAATGCATGCATGATAAAGAATCATAGCTCAGCAATACCCCATTGGCAGAAATGACAGTAGCAGTTTAGTATCTCCTTCCGGGGCGACTATTTCACAGCGCTGGAGGTGGATAGTCTAGGTAGTTGTCAACCAACTAAGATACTACCTCCGATCCATATTAATGGGCACAACTTTGTCTAGATACGCATGCATCTAGTCTAAATACTTAACTAGATACATATGAATCTACATAAAACTATGCCCATTAATATGGATCGGAGGGAGTAGCATTTTCTTTTTTCTTTCCCTTTTATTTATCCTTGGCAAAGTTGAAATATTTTCCACCTTTGCCCGTGAAACTCTTCTGCAACCTTTTTTTTTTGTGTGTGTGATCTTTCTGGACGAATGAACTTCTGTGAAGTCTGACATTCGCCAGCACTACAATCCAGTGTTTGTCCTGTTATCATTCCCACCTGTCCCTGCCCTGAATAATGCTCTATTGCTCTTTCATAGTGCAATTTACTGGATGGCCGGTAGGTGGTAGCCTTGACCGACCGAGTTGTCAGTTAACGTTAGAACTCAGAATATACTTGACTGGGCTGCACATCAGTTTAATACTTCGATCGTACAGTTGCTTTTGTCATTACCTGAAAATCATTTAGACCATCTCCACCGACCCGGTGCCGGTAATGTGGCGGGTCCCCTAAATGTTGTCCGTCCCGGCGTCCCACTATGGGGCGTGCGGACACTTGTCAGCCCAATTAGATCATTTAGGCGCGCGTTGCCGCGCCCGTCCATTAGGGCTGTAGAATTTTAGGAATTATAATAGTATATTAGATTTTTATCTCATAAGTGATATATTTAAAGTAGAGCCGATCGGTGCATACCTCTCTACATCTTGCTTTAGTTGAGGAATATAATATATTAATCAATCCCTATACATCGTTATGCAAAATAAATAAAGATGCATGAACTAATTAGTTCATGATTCAAAGACAACTTTAGATGGAGATGAAACAAGCTACATGGAAAAGAGATGCGTTTGCTATCAGAACATTGTGCTTCGATATAATCTAAACACAATTAACAGAGTGCTAATACCAGTACCATATAACCCTCATTTAGTTCGGACAAATCTGTGGTTAGTAAAATTCATGAGAAGGTAAAGATAGGTCATAGACCACATTTATACTGAATATAACACAAACACCAAGCCCACTAATCGCCAGAAGGAAGTGACTATTGTTTTATCGCTTTGCATACCTGTTAGAGCAGCAAAAAGGATTTCACAACAGGTATTAATCATATATAAATCACAGATAAACAAAGATGCACATTTTTCCATGACAGTGTCAAATATGGCGTTTCACATTTAGTTGTTACAACAATTAAGTAGAGAAAACGTGAAACAAAATCCAGAGGTAAAAGATTAAGCTATCGTTACACAAGAAAAAATTGCCTGATAACTACACTAAAAAACTAATATTTTCTGCAAGCAATCTCCAGTGAGAATGTCGGGTTCATCGGGAAACTACAAAATTTCATTCCGAACATAGAACAAGCAACTTCGATTCAGCTGAGACAATGCAAATGAGCATGTGCTGTAACGCCCTTTGTTGTGTCGGCAGTAGCACTTCATGACAGTTAAAGTGACGATCGCCGCTGCCTGTTCACTGCACACTATTTTTAACACACGTATAAAGCTTGTTCCGACTGCCAGGCAACAGAATCTGCATATATTGAAAGAACACTTCAGATATATAAGGATTACCTGTGATCTGAGAAAGATTTAGGTGAGAATGGCGAAAGACTGGTGGGTTGTCTTCATGTGGTTTACTTCTACATGATTAAGCTCTCCGTGATAAGACACAGAAAATACACATATCAACTTGCAGAAATATGCAAAAGATTAACATAACTGATCTGAATGAATTTGAAGATCCACTCACAGTGGATGCACAGAAGCCAAACTAATGCTCGCAGGTTAGGAATACAACCCTAAATATGAACTAAGTGGAATGACATAACAAATCAAAGCCGGACTTAACCAACAATCCAATATGTAACATTCTCACGGCGTAGCAAGAACATAAGAGCAAATCGAAACAGTACTCACATCCTCCTAGTCCTCAGTTGATCGAGAAAATCGCAACCACACGTCTTTTCACCCCTCGACAACGCCAATCCATTCAATCTGGAGGTCTCCGTAGGGGCCGGAACACTCGTTCTCGCCAACAAACCGTGTGTGTCAGGAAGATATGGCATGGGCCTAGGGTGGTATAGGACGGCTGGAGAACCCCTATAATCTCTTTTAATTTGGCATCATCTGTTACCATGCCTGCACAAATCACATGATGGTAGCAGTGCGTATTTCCTGGCAGCAAGGGAAAAAACTATTGGTGAAGTACTTGGGGGACATCAAAATGTATTTCTAACGACAATACTTGCTATTGTCAACACTGATATTTGAGTACTGGAAAAGCAGTTCAAGCATTTCAATGTCATATATTATTTGTTATCTCCATCATGCCTTGTTTTGGTAGTAATTTATAAAAGGCATGTCAATTGATGTCTGGTTCAGATATGCAAGATGTAGTCTAGTCTTGCATAAAAATTAAACTGCATCAGAAACAAACACTGGGCATCTATCTAGCTCCAAAGAACTACAACAAAGCGAGACAAGATAAACAGGCATGAAAGCAAATCCACATTAGCTTACCTGCAAAGCAAATGACAAAGGGGGCTCTGTAAGCAAGATGGAAGGAAGCACATGTTGTTGCTTAATTTAACTACAGGTAACAACGATTCAAAGAAACAAGCAAGCACATAGAAATAAACAGTGGCATTCCTCCGGCCTAGCATATTACCTAGGAGTGGGCCATCGTCGTCTGCTACACGCTGACTGGAGTGGCTTGTTGTTCGGTGTTGCTTCTCCATGGCAGCAAAGAGTAGGAGGTGGCCGCTCGGAATCCGTCGTGATATGAACCCTGGAGCCGAATATGTCCCCTTCTGGAGTACAAACCTTCGTATTTCAAAGAGATCACGGGATCTTGAGAGTTGAGACCCCCTCCAAGATCTAAAGGAATAAAAATTAGTGGAACCAGGTGAATACAACCTGCAAAAAAATGACATCAAATTTTAGAATCGGTGAGAACTGTAGTGTGGAGAATGGGGATTTCCCAGGACAGAAATCAACTTTGTAGAAAACTACATGATCCTGGAGTTATTCTCGAGTTAGAAGTGGGAATGGAGAGGTTGAGGCAACAACATAATTTATAGGGCACGACAGGAATGTGTACAGAAACGCACAATCATCAGTCACCGCCGACGATTTGAGCACGATGGAACCATTAGTGCTTTGCATGAACTGAAAGTTAAACAAGCTTCAATTAGGCGCAGTGGCGTACCAATAGCAATCACCACCGACGAATCAGATGGGGAGGCGGCGAGGCGCGCTCGCTGCCGTATCAGCTCGCCATCATCAATGACGAGCGATGCATCAGCTGGGTAGGCGTGCTCCCTGCGGCATCACAAATCGATGGAAAGCATGGGTCGGTGGCGTGGGGCCGGGCGCACTCGCGGCCGATCGACCAGATCGCGTGCGGTCGGCCCGCAGCGCGCGGTCGCCATGGATCGATGGGGATTTCACCTGGTCGCGTGAGCTTGACTTCGATCCGGTCGCTCGCCTCCTCCGATCTGGTCGCGTTTTTCGCCCGCCCGCTCGCCTCCTCCGCAACGCTCACGGCTGCGTTGACCAGAGAGCAGCAAGTTGCTGGGCTTTGCCAGCATTGGCCCAAATGCACCAGGAAACGCGAAAATGATGCCCAGAGCAGCGTCCCTCAGGGACATCCGGCCCAGGAGGAGCCCACTGGGGAGAGCACGACCATCCGACGGCCAGAAACGTCCAGAAAGAGGATCTGACGGTCACAAATGGGTGAGGAGGGCAGAGTGTGTGAGAGAGCCCCTAGCTGATGCGGTTGTAATGTCCCTAATGGGGGCGACTGTCCCAACGGTGACCCCAATTTTTTTTTTGAAAGTTACACTTTTAAATATAAGCAAAGTTGACAAATTTGATTCAAATTTGTGGATATTTTTCAACAAATTTAGGTAAACAACCCTACTGTTGAGGGTTTGAGCCTGCTGGTCTCCGCCGCCAACATCCGCAACAATTGCGTCAGGCCCAACGTGTCGTCCGGGACGTTGGGGTGGCAGTATGGTAGCGGTGGCGGTTGCTTGTGTTCTCCGACGCGCCCAAGGCGTGTCAGATGCCTGGTGGTGGTTGAGATCGCGTAGAGGGGGGATGCGGAAGTCCGTCAGCTCCTCCTCTGGCTCCACCTTCGGCAGCCCCGCCCCACGGTGGGATGAGTCTCCTTCTTCCGAGCGTAGAGGGTCACCCTACCCCGGTGGCGAGTGTGTCGTTCTTCGGTGCGCGGAAGACCACCTGCGACGGGGTAGAGATGACGGCTTTAGCTTGGGGACCAGGAGGACCAGCGTGCCCCACGGTGGTGAGCCCTGTGATCAGAGATCAGTTGGTGGGCGTCATTAAATAATACTAATCGACCTATGTATTGATAACGGGTTTGGTCCGTTTGTCGGAGTCCTACGCTCCCGCCCGACACCCCCCTAGCCGAACCCAGAAGGTTCAAGGCGGACAAGTTGTTGCTAGGCAGTTTTTCGGGCCGTCCGGATTGATAGGGGCGCCGCTGGTGAAATTTTCAAGTCTGGACCACCCAATAGGCCGATGGGGAGGGCTATGTGCAACGCCAGTGGGGATGATCTTCGTTCCTTTAACTGATATGTGTTTGTGCATGCATACTTGTTGTATTGCTGATGTATATATTGGTGTAAACTTATAGTGATGTATATATATTTATATACTTGTAGTGATGTATATATTTTTGCAATGCTGCTTTTTAAATCAGCTCCATCGATACTTGGATGGCGGGTATGGATATGGGCATAGATTTTGTCCATGGATATTTTTGGGGATGGTAAGCGAACAAAGTGATGGATATGTGCATGCCGGCAAAACCCGTTCCATTGCCATGTTGATATTTGAAATGACATGATTTTTTTCTAATGTGACAAGCATGTACCAAAATTGATATTGTCGATGGAAAGATAACAATTTTGTGTGCAGATAAATGGATTTCTAGCGAGGCACCAAGAGATTGGCCACTAATCTATTTCGGTTGTCCGCGAGGAAGAATTTAAGGGGTTATTTGATTCGCATGATTGTAAAAACACATGCGTAGAAAAAATCCAGGATAGCAATGTCATGCCCATTCCAACGCTATAGGATTTTATGTGCATCAAAGTTTTTTTTATTCCACCAAAGTAAAAATAAAGGATTCTGAAAAAAGGTTGAGTATGTTAGATTCCTATGAAACCTAGGGCAAAGGATTCCTGGTAATTCCTATGGGATTGAATCCTACAAATCAAATAACCACTATTGGGTAAATTCTTAAGGATTTGAATCCTCTAAAATTTCTATGAAATGCATTTGAATCAAAGAGGCCAGGTGGCTAGCGCCCTTGCAAATGTAAACCATATGTGTATGTTCCAAAGAGTGAATTGGTGGAACTAACTGGGTCAATTCCTTTCCCTTTGATCGAAGATTCAACAAGTCTAAGAAATGTGAAGGAAAATAATCGGTTGTTGCCTTTCTGCTAATGGAAGATATTCGACGAAATATGCTCGTAAGCTAAGCCCAGTTTTAGTGAAGAATTCTTCAACTTCATTTGTAAGAAGGTTTGGAAGACCACAGCAAAAAAAAATCAGATTCTTCTTGTGACTTCTTTTGCAGAGCAAGAACGTGTACGAACATAATGGGTTGTTGTCCTTCTGCTAATGGAAAATAATCAAGTCTAAGAAATGTGTGGAAAAATAATCGGCTGTTGTCTTTATGCTAATGGAAAATATTCGACGAAATCTACTCGTAAGGTAAGCTCAATTTTAGGGAAGAATTCTTCAACTTCATCTTGAAGAAGTTTGGAAGACTACCGCGAAAAAAAAAATCGTGTGACTTCTTTTGTAGTGCAGGAACGTCACAACTAATTGCCTTCGTACCGGGACATGGCCTGATGATGAGGATATTTGTTGTTTCTATAATCTGGAGGTGGAAACTCTTGGGACACGCGGAGCGCAATGCTTGTATAAAAATTAATTTTCCGTATGCACATCACCAGGATCTATGCTTAGTGATTATGTCAAGAGTTTAACACTAGACATGCATGCATGGAGGTGCGTAAGTCGATGTGTTGTGCATCGGGACAGTGCAGTCAAGAGCAAGAACATGTACGAACATAATGGGTTGTTGTCTTTCTGCTGATGGAAAATAATCAAGTCTAAAAAATGAGTAGGAAAATAATCGGTTGCTAAATTGCCTTCGTACCACAGTACATGGCCTCGTGATGAGGGTATTTGTTGTTTCTATAATCTGGAGGTGGAAATTATATTGTTGGGACACGCGGAGCACAATGCTTGCATAAAAATTAATTTTCCATATGCACATCACTAGGATCAATGCTTAGTGATTATGTCAAGAGTTTAACACTAGACATGGAGGTGCGTAAGTCGATGTGTTGTGCATCGGGACGGTGCATTCCAACTCGTCCGATCACTCGAACAACTCATTGCGGGTGCCACGAACTGCTTCGTCTTCAAGTGTACCATGTGTAACTTCTCTATGGGTATCCATGCGTCCAGAGCGGAACCTCGGGCGCTGGATTGCTAGATCCATTCCATGACCAGGGACGGTGGTGGCTAGGGTTTTCCAACTCCTGGAATTACGACATCCACTTTCGGTCATGTTGCTTCCACCTTAGGTAGACATCCTCCCGGGCGCACACCATTTATGGCCCCATCAAATCATAATCCTAGTATTAAGCGAATCCAATTCGTGCAGTACTATCTCGGTCATTTGAGTCCATCCCTTGTGGCATGTTTCTATCGGATCACATATGATTGGTTCTATTCCCCTTAAGTGTTAGATTTATGACCATTCAGACCAGTGGCGGAGCCAGGAATTGAGATGAGGGGGTCGAACATATAAGGTCTAAATTTTTGAAGGCATAAAAGGAAGTTTATATAGCACATAACAACACAAGAAATGGTCCAGAAAATCCAATTTTCATCATTTTTACCAAAACACGACAAGACATCTAAATGACTTAAACTAATAGTATCATACCATTAAGTTGGATTTATGTCAGGAAGACGAAAGTGTCAAGGTAGATGGCCTCGACGTTCCTTGTAGGAATGAAAACGCAGCATAATCTTCTTGTCATCAATTTTTGCAAATATCTCTTTCTCAACATAGCAAATCATCAAGTTATTCAGCCAATCATCACCCATCTTGTTTCGAAGATACGTCTTTATACTGTTCATGGCAGAGAAAGCTCTCTCAACTGATGCTGTGCCCACTGGTAATGTCAATGCAAGTTGTATAGCCATTGGTCTCCGAATTCCAGGATCAGAGATGACATTTGCTAGATCAAACATTTCAGGAACATTTGCTTGTTAAGTATTCTACAAATAGTAAGCAATCAGTGAGCAATATCCTACACGGCTATACAACTATACAAGTACACATCAAAGCTAAAGTAAAAACTGAAATCAGAGGGAAATTTAACCTCTCCTTCCTCATCCTCCCCTGCAGATTCTTCTTCTTCCGATGGCTCAGATGCGTCTTCTTCTTCCTCTTGCTCCCTAAGCCAAGCTGCCTCCTCTTCAGCATCCATCAGTGCGCTGTGCGCGACGACGACCGGAACACGGCAGAGGAGGCGCGGTGGAGAGGAGGCGTGCTGGCGGGAGCAACTGGGCGGGAGTGGAGGCGCGGCGTGGCGAGCTGCTAGCTGGAGAGGAGGCGCAACGGGAGAGGAGGCGTGTGCGGGCTGCCGGCGGGAGAGGGGGCGTGGCGGGAGAGGAGGCGTGGCCGGTTGGCGGCAGCCTGGCGGCGGGGCGAAGCAGAGAAACTAGAAGAGGATTAGGGATTCTGGTTTCGGGCGGATGGAATCGTGGGGATGAGCACGCGCGGTTCGTTTTTTTTCCACCCTGCCTTAACTATACCGCTATACGGCCGGCCGGCCGGGCATACGGCAGCACGCAGTATACAACCTGGCCCTGGGGTATTGATTCCTGGCTTTGGTCAGCCGGGTCGGCCGACCAGGGTCGACCCCCTAGTGGCGCCGCCACTGATTCAGACACATATTTCATTCATCGGCAAACACTTCACCCTTAACTCAATAGTTGGTAGCGGCTCCTATCAGAATATGATGACTCCCGAACAATGCAAAGTCAATCTGACAAACTTGTACATTGTGTCTGGCACAATCCTTTTAATAGCTTGTCAAGGTTACCTCACGTGAAACCTTGTCAAGCTAGAGGCAAGTACTCCCTCCGTCCCGATTTAATCTACATCCTGGCTACATAATTTGTCCCTAATTAGTCTACATTCTGGGTGGGGTCCACCTCGGTAATTGAGATGGAGAGAGTCCACACACCATGCATGCACCGGTTTGCTTTTTCCCATGCATGGATTGCATTAATTAATCTTGATTTAACCAATGGGTGTTTTGTTTCTTACTATGCATGGTGGGGTCTGCAAAAGTAGTACTAATAAATGCTAGCCTAAAATGTCTGAAATTTTTTAGGATGTAGACTAAATCGGGATGGAGGGAGTACTTGTCATCCTTTTAATAGCTTGACTTATCTACTCGACCACGTGATATAAATTCACTGAACTAACTCTTAGTCAGAGTCCTCAGATCACTCTTAAACGAGTCCCATGGCCATGCTTTCCGAATCAACTCACTCGAGAGGGCTCAAAGAATATCTCGCGAAGTCAAATGAGCAAATTACATCTTGGTCAACCATGCCACGCAACTTGCTTCACGGCTAACCCGAAATCCACTTTTGTAACTATCTGGATTAGTGTTTGGTATATCCTACGTAAGTTAACTCGGTTCGTGCAAGGATCTCGGGTCTAAGAACATGGCATATACATTATGTGAAAATAACAAATATCTTTTTTCCTTGAATGCCCTAGAAACTGCATTGATTATTGTTGGTGGAATTACATAATACAAGGAGGACCCCAAAACGAATAGGAATTACTACACATTCTGAGACTAACAAATATGAACTCGCTCGTTGTATCTCAAAGTGGATATATCCGTCTCGGTAAACTCTTTTACCAAAGTCAGTATTATCAGATTGGCATGACCATGCCAACGACTTGTGAAACCGAGTCATCAGCCGAGTTGTACACTAGTCAAGGATATGCGTCCCCATAATCTTATTAACAAAGGAACCATCTATGGCAACCATCATACAATATATAGTTTCACAACCTAATCAATCGTTGCATTGATGATGTTCAAGGACAATGATGTAACTTACAAATTCACTTAGAAAATATCATCATCACAGAATGCCTCTAGGCCATATTTCCAAAAAGAAACATACCGTATTTTGTACAAAGAATCCGGAGGCCTGAAATGGTTTTCACCGTGACTCCGTATCCGCCGGAAAATGTCGCATTGGAGAGCTGAGGCGGTGTTAGGTTTTGCCGTCCACGAAGTAGCATTTGTGGCTGTTTTGGATTTGTATAAACCGATTCTAAGCGTCAAGTTGAAGTTGATTAGCCCAGGGGCCTATTTTTTGTGTGATGTCACGACGTGAGATGTGGAGGCCTTGCGCAAGGGTTATCCTATCCGTGTGCTATTAAAGAAAACGGATTGATGGCAACTCGTACGAAAGAGAGAGCGTACGACCCCAGGGACCAGTGATCATCCAAAGCACGGAAGCCGTCATTCTGCATTTTTTTTGTAGCACCCACCCACCCGGCCAGCATGCTGGATCGTGATCCGAGCCGATGACGGCCGCCGTGCCGCGTGACGCGCTCATCCCTATCCATCTAGAGTCTAGACCATACTTCAGGCGACGACACGCCCGCAGGCCACAGTGCACCACCACCCTCTGCGCGACAGGATCACGGAAACAGTTTATTGACGCCCGCCGCATCAATTCACGGAGACCCGGCCCGGACTCCGGAGTGTTCACGTGCCTGGCTAGCTACTGTAGCTGTTATTCTTCCTCTCGGGGCGTGTTTATTCTGCCCCTTTTGCATCCATGGCTCTCAGAGTCCTGATCCAGAAAAGCTGAGCCGTGGCTGCCAGACCGTTTCACTGGGATTAATCACGTTCACGATGCCCGGCTATTTGGTCGCTTTTATGCGTAAAACACAGTCTGTTTGATTATGTGTGTTAGTGTGTACTCACATATATTCTCACACTTGGAGTGCTGCGATTACCATACTTGCGAGTTGCGACATACAGTAGAATATAGACATAGTACCAAGAACATGAAACTAGCACAATAATTAGGGGGTTTAGTATCATGCTTCCGCAATATGGGTGCAAAAAATTCAGCATAATAACTGCTGCACCACAAGTTTATCATCTGATGGGGGTTTATGCTCACTCGAGTGAGAATTAAGTTAGACTTCACTCAACTCTAACCCTGTCAGATTTGCATCGTGATTCGTGTGGTATGTCATTTATGCAACTCAAATTTCCTTCAGTTGCACATGGATTGTGCATAGTTGCAACTGAGATTTCTCAGTTACACATGGTGTATACATGAGTTGCACATGCAACTGGATGACATCATCTGAGTGAGAATTAAGTTAATTCTCACTCGAGTGAGCCCTAGTTGCTCCCTTAATATATACCGCTTCGCAAAATATATCAGCCACAACACCATCATCAACTCGCGAAGGAAGGGAGTGAGCCAATGCTCCCCTCTCGTAAGGGGTCATCGCAATATAGGAGGCATATTCCGCTTCATTGTCCATCAGGTGGCTTAGAGGGAGCTGCAGCGAGTCAAATCTCTTCCAAGCTCTTGTCCCTGACTCCCCTCTGAATATCACCCTACCATTAACGAGCTCAGCCATCCTTGAGAGGACAAAGGTGGATAAATAAAACAGGAGGCAACTTTATTGGGAGGCCTTCGAGGCGCTTATCAGCCGCCGGTGTGTATCGAAACGGCTTCACAAAGAGCACTGGTGTAGCCGAAAGATCCGGGAAAGTGGGCAACACCTCTGTGATGGTGTCCTACATATGTTAGCATTGTAAGCATGCATGACAAGGGTTGATACAAGCAGAACATTGTAGAACAATCAAGCAGATCATGACTAACTAAAGGAACATGAATGAGATAAGCAGAACAAGAGAACTACACTCTCTATAACCAACCATCGTACCACGATCTCACGAACTGCATAGCGCTGAGAGCAACACACTACATAACTAGTCTGATCTACTTGATGTACTATAACATACCATAGAAGCTACACATATGTACTCAAATGTACTCACATCTATCACATGCTCACAGATCTAGGCTACACAAGGGAGGGTTACATGTTACTTACAACCATGGAGGCAGCAGGGGGAGGAACACGACATCTCGCCGACCGGAGGAGGAGATCTCGCCGTCGAGCATCGCTGGCCGGAGGTGGAGATCTCGTCGCCGACCACCCCCAATCGGAGGAGGAGATATCGTCGCCGCTTACCTGCGACGAAATGGTGAAGAGCTTGAAAGGGGGGGGAGGGGGAATGGTGGCGCGAGTTTAGACGGTCAGAAAGAGGGGGTAAAATAGAGGACGGAAATGATGAGTGTAACGGAAAACTCCCGCCGATTTTTCACCTGCGTGCGCGAGCTCACGCCATCTCCATGCCCGCACGTGCTCGGCTCGCGTTCCCCAACCCTGCCCTAAAATGCATATAAAAAAGGGTGGCTCTGCAGAAACAGTCAAATCCGTCATTCCTAACTAGGCTGGCTGATGGATGATTTAAGTTCAGTACAAGCCAACAACGTGAAGCGGACCAGACAACCAAACGGATCATTTCTGCATGTGCATATTCTGTCCCGAGTGTTCACAGGTAACCAAACACACCCTTCATTTTCGTGTCTTTTCTCCTTGGCCTCTGGCGGTTTAAGGGTAAGAATGCACGGCTGCACCGACCGGACTAAAAAAAAAATGGATCCGGTTTTAGGGGCGCTGCTTTGTTGGGCGCTTGCACAGCTTTCGCAGTGGTTGCCATCTAAAATTAGGCTAAAGTCTCTTGCTTTGATATGATGAGGTGTTTACTCGGAAGCAGATGTGCAAAGGGACAAAAAGGATCAGGGAAAGAGGCAACGGATCAGCTGAGATGCTGGTGCCGACCTGGACCACGAACCAAGCAGACAAGAACGAAGAACCACAGCCTGCTTCCGGAGTTCCAACCACAGTCAATGCCCATCTCACAATACGAGGCGAGCTTCACTTGCTGCCAGAAGGCATCGCACAGCTTGTAATCAGTGCTCTCTCCGAAAAGTCTCTTTTCCTCCCGAGCACCAGTGCTCCTGCTTCTTTAAAAAAATTGAAAAAAATAGTTTAAAGTTTCAGAAAATATTGAAAAAAATCACAGATGTAGGAAAAGGTGTATCCCACAACCATGTAAAAAATCAAGTTCAAATAATTTGTATTTTGAGCTACACAAATATGACAAATCTGACAAAATTTGGAGATTTGAAAATGTTCATAATCGAATCCACAGTTTCGTCATTTTTGTGTAGATCGAACTAAAAAGTATTTGAAGTTGAAACTTTACACGATTGTGGGATACACCTTTATCTACGTCCGTAATTTTTATTAATATTTTTTGAAACTCGTAAGTATTTGTTTTATTTTTTTCAAATGAGCCGGAACACTGGAGCTCGGGAGCACCAAATCTCTACTCTCTCCTTTTTATTTTTACTTTTACAGACCAGGGTTACAACCCATGTTAGTAGTAGCGATTTATGCAAGCTAACATGTGGATTTTCTGTGATCTCATAATTATGATGATGGATAGCGTCCACGGCGTAGGGAAATGGAAAGGTGAACATGAAACATTTGCATCTGGTTCGAAAAATGAATTTTCGTACTATTTAAAAATTCTGAAAAATTTGTACGCGTACATATTGTAGTTCTATGTGTGCGTTGAAAATTTTGTGAAGAAACAACTTTTTACTTGATTTGTGTGAATCATATGTATGTCCTATATATGTCACAAATTTTTTTTTTAGGAAAACTAAAAAGTAAAGTTTATATCGTGCACATGTTTATGCAGACATATGCATGTGATTTTTTCAAGATTTATTTAACATCATTTAAAGTGTTTTAAATACTTTTTTCAAAACTGGGTGTAAATGGAGTACTACTATTTCAGCAGCTCAAAGCCAAACTGAAGCGCTTCTCTTGTGCAGCTCCCCTACCTGACCACCCTCCCTCAGGTCCCTGCTGACCAGCTCCACCTTTCCCATTCCCGTTGAAGCCAAGCCAAACTGGAACACGGAGGTGGAGGAGGAAAAAACAGCGCACCGCTCCAGCTCCCGAGACAGCTCACCGCCGGCTACCGCGACCCCTCGCCCATTCCCGCCGAGCTCCTCCGCTCCGCCCCCGCGCGCCAGCGCCAGCGCCGCCGCCTGCTGATGCCCCGATCCCCTGCTCGGCTCGGCTCCGCTCCGGCGATCCCCGCTCGTAGCTAGATCTGGTGCCGCGGGAGGTTCCCCGGCGGGATGGCGCGGTTTCTAGGTCTCTGGTGCCTCCTCGCCGCGTGGGTGGCGGCGGAGGCGCTCTCCGCGGCGGGAGCGGATGAGAAGAAGGCAGCGGCGGCGGTCGTCGTCGGAGGGCAGCGCCGGCACGCGTACGCGGCGATGATGTACATGGGCACGCCCCGCGACTACGAGTTCTACGTCGCCACGCGCGTCATGATGCGCTCGCTGCGGGGGCTCTCCCCCGACGCCGACCGCGTCGTGATCGCCTCGCTCGACGTCCCGCCCACCTGGGTCCAGGCGCTGTAAGCTATCTCTCTCTCTCCCCCCACCCCACTTCTCCCAGCCTTGGATCGTTCGGTGCTGCCAAAGGCTCCATGCCCTTGTTGTAGCTGTACTTGATTGATTCGGGGTCCGATGCGACTTTTGTTTTTCTCGCTTCAAAGATTCCTATAGTTTGCTCGGTTGACTTAGATGCTTGGTTTGTTCTTTGCTGCATATTCATGGCTATATATATCTATTATTATGCCCTGCTATTATTAAGTTGACCCCCCTGCCGTATTTAATTTGAAAACTCCTCCGTTTGCTGTTTCCTGTGAACTCTGGTTTGGTTATGGTGCGCTTTCGTTGATACTCAACGCGGATTGATGATTATTTTGGCTGGTGTTACACTTACAGTATATGGATATGTTCATCTTTTTTGTTTCCTAGTTTGGTGCTATTTCGATTTTCTTCCGATGCAACTCCTTGATCATTTAGGTCTGCGATGTTCAATGGTGCCTTTGCTGAATCATGTAATGTTCCTGCATGTTTATCTTGCATTTGTGTCCTTCTCAACTTGTCCTGTTGGTCACTGTTTCTTCGTACTTTCCGATGCGCAAGCGGGATTGATGCTGACACAATTGCTTCTTGGAAACGGTCTTCTGTAGCTGTTACTGTCTTTGAGCCGGCAGTTCTCATATTCCTGTGGATTAAGTGGTACAAATGCGTTGAGGTTTTTTAAGAATAGTACCTCTTCTGGGTTATGAAATATTTGAGCTTCGAATTTCCACCACCAATAGTTGGACAAATTGACTGAGCTGATTGCTAACCAGTAACTTCCTCACTGTAGAACAGTTTGTGTTAGACCACTGACTTGGCCTCTGTTAGATATTTGGTGAAAGTCACAAGTGTCGACATGTTAACTTTCTACAACGTGTACTAGTTAGTTGATTAACTGACTGTGATTGCATAGTAATTTCAGCTGGGCATATTTGTTCTACTCTTTTAAGTGACCACATCACACTAGAGTCGACTTATCTCTGTTATGGCTTGTTAGTACTTGCCAACTAGATTACGGTTTCAGGAAATTCTAGCTTTGCGTTGTGGAATCTGTTGGCTTTCCCTGTATCTTGGTGGCCTCTCCCCTGTTCCAGAGAATATCACTCCTTCGAGAGTGAGCATTTTTCGAAGTGGGATTTATTACATGGACAACTGATTGAATCTGACATGAGAATACTACTTGAAGTTGGTAGCGGCTTTGAAGCTTACATCTGATTGAACATGTAGCCCCTCTTAGCATTTTACCAGTCAAACATTACTGGTAACAAAAGAATTAATGCATTAAGACATCAAACTTATGTTACTACTACATTTAGAGGGAACTAAGGAGTTTGTAATATTATACTTAATATATGTATCTTCTACTTTGTTATGATTACTGCATTACCAAACAAAAATATCTCCAATTTATCGTGGGATAATGGTTAGTGGAGCACTGCATGAAGCATTATGTTTTTTTTGCTTTACCTTTCAATATAACACATTCTTGTGGTGCATCATGCTACTGCTTGAAGTTACATGTATTATGAAGCATACAACATACATTTATTACTGCTAAATGTATGTAATCTGGAATATGCCTTTTTTGGGGGCATGTACAGTCGTGACTCTGTTATTTATTTATACCTCTTCGACTGTTTCTTTAGGAAAGATGATGGCGTGAAGGTGGTCTCTGTGGATAATTTGAAGAATCCTTACGAAAAACAAGAAAATTTCAACACACGATTCAAGTTGACCTTAAATAAGCTGTATGCTTGGACCTTAGTTTCCTATGATCGAGTTGTTATGCTAGACTCTGATAACATGTTTCTCCAGAACACTGATGAACTATTTCAGTGTGGCCAGTTCTGTGCTGTCTTCATCAACCCTTGCATCTTCCACACAGGCCTCTTTGTACTGAAGGTAGGGTTACTTAATCTGCACGCATCTCCGTCCTTCTGTAAATATTACTATCTTTTGCAGATCTGAAGATTGTTTTATTATTTGGAATTGTCATGAATAGAACTTTTGAGATCTTTTAGGGATGCTTTGTTTGTTGTTCAGTACTCTTAGGAGGGTAGCTGTCATTTGATACTCTGTTCTACTTTATCGTGTTGCGTTAAAAATAGATCTTTGTACTTTTGTTGGCAACTTGTTTTTATTTTCAGTCTGTTTGTTTAATTAACTTTATCAGCCTTTGTTCTCCGTAATTATTTTCCAGGGGATTGTACTTCCCTCTGCAATTTTTTCAAAGCATAATGTGTTTATCTAAGACATATACCTTGCACAAGGTTAAGTTCAAAATTTTGTATTGTGCAGATAAACTTACCTAGAAAATTTGAGCCAATTTTTTACTGTAAAAAGACTGGTAATGGATCTGAAACATTGAAACCCCTACATTATGGACCCAAACAATATTGTTGACAGATTTGAAGATCTTAATCAACTATTTTTGTTACAGAAGTCTGACTGTTCTTGTTAATCACTTTGTTTTGTTTCTAGCCCTCTATGGAAGTTTTTAAGAACATGCTACAGGAGCTAGCTGTTGGGCGTGAAAACCCAGATGGTGCAGATCAGGGTTTTCTTACTAGCTATTTCCCAGACTTGCTTGATAAACCAATGTTCCACCCACCAGTTAATGGTAGCAAACTTGATGGAAATTATCGCCTTCCTCTAGGCTATCAGATGGATGCATCTTATTATTGTGAGTATGACTACAGCTATATCAGTATTCCATATGCCTATACATTTTCTTAGCTAAGAGTACTGAACTAAACTTCCTTCAGATTTGAAGCTCCGCTGGAGTATTCCGTGTGGACCGAATAGTGTGGTTACATTTCCAAGCGCTCCATGGATGAAGCCATGGTACTGGTGGTCTTGGCCAGTCTTACCTCTGGGGCTTTCTTGGCATGAACAACGGCGTGAGCACCTAGGGTGGGTGGTTTCTTTAGATTTTTTTGTCATACATATTTCTATTAGATTCTCAAACTCTCTCACACCAACAATACTACGCACAAATTTGTTTGAGAAAAAAAGTACCTTGCACAAAATTGTTCGAGAAAAGAGACATTGGTGACATATCTTTAGAATAAAGATGCAAAAGAAAGTTCTTTATCATGCCTTTTTATCTTGTAGGATAGAATTCCATAAAGTAAGAAGCTATGCACTCGTATAGGTAAAGCAGCATCATCAATTGCCATGTAGAAGGATGTTGCACACTTTTTTGATCCGGAAGAACATCATTAGTTACAGTTTATGAGTTATGACGGTGTTTGAACTTGATGTGAAACAGGTATTCATCAGAGATACCGATGGCATTATTCCAGGCTCTACTATACATTGGAGTCATTGCAGTCAACCGACTAGCACGGCCTACTTTGTCAAAGCTGTGCTACAACAGAAGAACAGAGAAAAACACTGTGTTTTTACTCACCACGCTCAGAGTAGTGGCAGCATGGTCCATACTTGCAGCTTACACCATTCCCTTCTTCCTCGTACCACGGACTGTCCATCCGCTGCTAGGCTGGCCACTTTACCTGCTCGGCTCTTTCTCCCTTTGTTCAATTGTTATCAATGTCTTCCTCCTCCACCCCCTTGCTGTCCTCACAACATGGTTTGGTCTCATCGGCACACTCTTTGTGATGGCATGTCCATGGTATATGAACGGTGTTGTCAGGGCATTGGCGGTGTTTGCCTATGCATTTTTCTGCGCGCCTGTGGTTTGGGCATCTTTGGTGAAGATAATGAGCTCCTTGCAGATCCTAATTGAGAGGGACGCTTACAGGCTTGGAGAACCTAACCAGACAGTCGAGTTCACCAAGCTTTACTAAAGGTGGGCATGACAGGTACATATAGTCACTTGTAGTGTCATTCAGTTTGATCGGCTAATCCCAATTTATATTGGCAATTCTGATGGCCAATTCAGTTGTACAAGTAAAACACTGAGTCTGGGAACTGCAGTTGTTGTACCTCTTTAACATCAACTGGAACCGTTGGAAGTTTGGAACCATGATTGTCCTCTTGGACGTGTAGATGATGTATACAGTTCCAAGGAGAAGGGCAGATTGATGCTTGTGAGAATGTGTTAGATGTACTGTTCAAGAGCAAACTAGTGTTTTTTTTTGTTTCTTGATTGATGTTATTGAAAAAAAATGGCCAACACATTCTTGACTTTCCTGTAGTTGATATCTTCTGTTCCACTATCATGAAAAAAGGCAGAAATGTTGTCGGCGTTGTGAAATATACTGTCTGAAGTGCTTCTGGACATGTTTGTATGTATGTGCCTCGAAGGCATGAAGTTTGAGACGTGATTGCACGAAGGAAACCTCTCTGCATGACTGCATCTGAGATAAAGAGGTGTCATTTCTTAAATACTTTTTGTTATACTTATAACTTGGGGTAGAAGACTTTACATGTCATGTCATCCTAGATATCATGACATCTGATTATTTGTTGCGTGGGTTGTGTGATCACTTAGATATCATGACCTCTGATTATGATTTTGTTTCTCCTCGTGTTTTTTTTCGGTGGTTGCCTTTCCATGGAGGCTTAAGCGGCATTGAAGTTCGGGTGTAAACAAAACGAAAGCAGACTTTCTGTAAAACTTATATTCTAGGAACCTCTTTGGATAACGAAGCATGTCTGATAAAGATATCCTCTGCCGCTTGGAGATACGACGTTTCAAATTTTCAAGTACAGTCATTTGATCTGTATTAGAGACGATCTATATGATTATTTGAGCAAAAAGATATTACCGAAGATAAAATTTGGTCGGTTAATATGTCTTATGTTTCTTTCGGGACGGTACTATTACCTAACATTATCTTTGCTTCCTCGTTGATACAAAACATGTCGCGTGGGTTGTGTGATCACTTAGAATATTGAACGTTGCCGGTGTAATGGCTTTATCTTGAGAATGACAAGCTGTTTCTTTTCAGACAGCTAGCCACGCCTTGCACATGATATATTGACTAGCCACTTAATACTAGACTGTTAAACTTAGTGGTGAGATATTGACATATATCACACTATGTAAATGATTAAGAAAAGTGAAATGCAGATAATTCAAGCCGTTCTTCTGCTACCTTACGGCATGTGTTGCGCTATATATAGGCTTGAAGGAATTGCCTTGTTGTCCAATGTCCACACCTCTCAGCCTTTTCCAGAGAACGCCAAAGGGAAGGAGATCAAAAGAAAGCTCCTGGCTAGTACTATCTGGTAGAATGATCGGGCGGGTGTTCCCGCAGCTGTGCTTCTTCCTCTCGATCGCGCTCACAACGCGGCAGCTCGCCCTCGCCGCTGCAGCCTCTAGTTCCAAGGTAGTGACGAGCCTCCCTGGATTCCCCGGCCGCCTCCCATTCCACCTCGAGACTGGGTACGCAGTTCTCACTCGTTCTTCAGTTTAGTTTTGTACGCAATTTAGGTGGTGCGATCTCCTTGATCGGCTCCATCGGATAATTGACATAACCTGCTGCTGCTGAATTCTAAGGTATGTGGAGGTGGACGAGGAGAACGGCACCGAGCTGTTCTACTACTTCGTTGAGTCGGAGGCCGGCGGCGAGAATGACCCTTTCCTTCTCTGGCTCACCGGCGGCGACCACTGCTCCGTACTCAGCGGCCTCGCCTTGGAGATCGGTACGTTTGAGTTTGCGTTCCCAAGCGTTGACTCGCCATTACTCTCCAACATCATATTATTCCATGCATGTGCGCTACCGCAACTGCAGGTCCATTCCAGTTCGTCGAAGAGCCTTACAATGGCACCGTACCGAGCCTGGCAATCAATCCGTACTCATGGACCAAGGTCGGCCATGTTTTGCACTACTCTGCAGCTAGCCACATTACATTACATATTCATCTTCAGTCCTGTCTTGATCACGCTCATTTGCAGGTGGCAAATATCCTTTTTGTCGATACACCTGTTGGGGCAGGATTTTCCTTTTCCAGACAACCAGAAGGCTACGATGTTGGGGAAGTATCTACCTCGTTGCAGCTCCATGAGCTCCTCATCAAGGTACTAATCACTCCAATCCGCTAATTAGTTTAGTCTGACTGGGTACTAATTTGTCACATTTGCCTGATTCGCGTGACAATGTCTAGTGGTTCACTGACCATCCTGAGTTCGTCGCAAACCCACTCTATATTGGGGGAGACTCATTTGCTGGAAAAATTGTACCATTTATCGCTCAAAAGATTTCAGAAGGTATGAATGCTAATGTTGTACATTTCCACCCTACAACACTGAGCATGTCTATATTTGATTTCGCCATTCCACCTAACGTTGTGTTAATGCCATCTACTATTTAGGAGTTGAAGCTGGAAGGAGCCCACTTCTTAATCTCAAGGTACCCCCACCCCCACCCACCCCCCCACAAAAAAAAAGTCTTAGCATAGTCATCATTGATATTTTCTTATTGATAAATCCAAATATTATGGCTGAAAAAATAGTTGCAAAACTTAAAGGAAAATCTGAGGCCATCAACTTCAAAAAGGCCTCTTGAAATTTCTATGAACTACCACAAAACCTATTGTCGGAAAAAGATCTACCGGCACAATAACATTCGATCAAATACGGATGATACTCAAGGATACCTAGCATACCTAGGATTGTAGATCAGCGAGGGTACGCAGTCACCTCACCGTTCAACCTTGTTGTGGTCGCAATATTGGTGTCTTATCGTTTTATAATTGTGCCTAGGGGCCTTTATGGTCCGACATAGGGCCCACGAGGGTTACGGTTACTGTGAACCGGCTCCTACACAAGTGATCAAGGGCACGTTTATGGTCCGACATAGGGCCCACGAACACCCTGCATTATCCCCTCATCCTTCCCCAACTCGTCTCCTCGTTCCTCTTGTTGCTTGTATCGCCACATTTCTTTCTTCCCACTCGACATAACCCAAGAGCAGAGAGACCGACAGAAGAGAGAGAGAGAGAGAGAGAGAGAGAGAGAGAGAGAGAGAGAGAGAGGGAGAAATCTGGGTGGTGCAGCAACCTATTCAGATCCTGAGCCAGAGACGTCGTGGCTGGCCACGACGGAGAAGGCGACGACGAGCCATGACCGAGACAGAAACATGGCCGAAATGGCATGCAGCGGCTGCAACGGCGTAGACCAGAAGAAACTTTGGGGCGGAGGTGCGGCTCGTGAGTGTAAGACTTAGGGTTTAGGTATTGATCACCGAAACTAATGAAGGGGCGACGGTCAACCGGTGGAGAAGGTGTATTTGGACATGGTTGGGTGGCAAGGCGATGTGGGAGCCTACGGTTCTACCGGTGCCGATGGCAGCTCAGATGGAGATGGTCGTGGCAGGCCGTACGACAATTCTCTCCTTTTCCCTCCTCTTTGACAGTGCGATGAAGGTGCTCTCCTTCCACCTCCTGTGCAGCAGTGGAAGGTGATATCCTCCACCCCCCACCCCCGCCTATTTTCACAGGATAATACACGCGTGGACCGTTGGAAATTTTACTGTGCTCATGGGTGCCCATCATCTAGTAGCACATGTCTTACTGATAGTTCTATCCCTCCCCAACTACCTTCAACTTTAGTCTCCCATTTGTCAATATTAGAGGATACCCACATCTTGGCCACCGGTGGTGGCGGATTTCTCAAATCCTTCCATCATATGGTAGCTATGTCCACATCCATTGCTTTTTTGGTGGCTCAGAAATGGGCTTGGGAGAAGCAGTGGTTGGCGTGCAAAAGCAGCGTTGGTGTTTTGTGCTCTAAGCGGTATATGCGTTCCGTTGGTGAAAGGGGAAACTCTGATTGGGGTAGTGGATGGTTGTGCGTCCGTGGTCCACCATCCCTTGTTGGCATGTGTGACTAGTGAACATCTCGTCATGCTTTTAACGAACTTAACCTATGATTTAGGGTCAAGCGTTCCAATGGTCTTCTCGTACAAGATCTGGTGGCGCATTGATTCCTAATCACGAGAGGAGAAAGTTCCAATGGTCTTCTCGTACAAGATCTGGTGGCGCATTGATTCCTAATCACGAGAGGATAAAGCTAGCGTGGTGCTCTGTGTGAGCAGTAAGCCCGCAAGTTTGACCCATGGGTTCGTATGTCCATGGGCATCTGACCCAAATGGGTAGGGTATGGGTCACTATCTTCACCTTGAATCTTATCCATGGGTAATCTGATTAGTCGTGGGTAGGGTGTGGGTACAGATTCCCACCCATGGGTTACACATGTAGGAGATTTGAGCATCACAAGAATGTTGAATTGTAAGGACAAACAGTTAAAGTAATCGTGCACAAATCCACAATGTATCAAGTCACAAGGTGAACAAGGTAGGGATTACAAAGAGATGAACAGAGAGAAATGGTTCGGCAGCGGCTATGGCAGTGAAGAAGATGATCTTGTAGGTTCCAATCCCTTCATGTGAGAGCGAAGATCACTTCTCCCTTGGTGAATTTCACCGGTCTAGATCAGATATGGAGGAGGGCTTTCTCTCTGTTGTTCCTCCTCTGCAGGTTTCGATGGGTGTACTCTAGCTCAACGACACACACACTCATGAATGTTTGACGAGGCAAATCAGCCGGCAAGCGGTATGAGCATTGGTACAAGCATCAACACTCGTACCACTATATGAATTTCTCTCTATTATGTCGGATGATGTGATCTTCTTCTGGTCTTCTCCATTTATAATCGCTTCCATAAATATGATCCCACCTAAGTTTACCCCTCTTTTCTTCTCAAATAATCATTCTAGCAAAATACAGAAAATACCAGTGACACCTCCATATATCCCGATAAAGGGTTGAATTGGTATACAAAATGTAACATAAACATGTATGCGAAATGCAAGCATAAGACATTAAGCGTATTTGGGCCAAGACTTTACATGTGGTATAATAACGAACCTTATGATGCATGGGCCGCTTGTGCGTGTGGGTCGATGGGACGCAGACAACACATGACATGTAACGAAGGGTGACCCTAGACATTTGCCGACTAGAGGTATGTTGATGAGGGTGTCATCCCTTGAAGGGAGGGAGAGGGGTGAATATTAAACCCGGGTCCATTAGTGAGTCCCATGAGGACCAATTAGAGTTGTGTATTTGTGTGGTGGGTTTAGTCTCACATGAAGTTTTTTTGACCAACACGTATATGTTTGTGCACTAAACATAGCACCTCCGGATAAACCCTTTTACACAAACTGAGGACGATAGTGCAAGATGTGTGCCATCTATGTGTCGCCCCGCCCCATATTTTTTTTTTTTTGAAATGGGGTATCCCGGCCTCTGCATCGATTGATGCATGCAGCCTTTTATTTCATTTATTCAACAGATCTGGTAAATAGCCTTACAAACAACGATCATAGCCACCAAACAGTGACAAAGCACCACAACTAGCACAATCAATAGAGTAAAACGGGGCCTTATTCCCCATCCACAACCATCGTCGGCTCAATGGCCAACTCAAGAGATAGCATCTTGTGTGCACGCTCCGGAAGTCACCTCCGCCATCTTCCTCCAACCCATCTTCAACATATAGAACGAAGCAAAGACCCTTGCCAGGTTTGCCATCGACGCCACCATGACGCCAAACAGCGCCACCACCCTACCTTTTATTTCATTTATTCAACAAATCTGGCAAATAGCCTTACAAACAACGATCATACAAACTGAAGCCGCCAAACAGTGACAAAGCACCACAACTAGCACAATCAATAGAGTAAAACGGGGCCTTATTCCCCATCCACAACCATCGTCGGCTCAATGGCCAACTCAAGAGATAGCACACCTTGTGTGCACGCTCCGGAAGTCGCCTCCGCCATCTTCCTCCAACCCATCTTCAGCATATAGAACGAAGCAAAGACCCTTGCCATGTCTGCCATCGACGCCACCACGACGCCAAATAGCGCCACCACCCTACGCGTGTACATCATCACACGTCTGTCGCCAAGACCCCGCAGCTCCACGCCGCCGAGGCTCGCCATCGTCGACGCGGTAGACAAACACCGCTCCACCTTCTTGCCTCCACCTTCCAGCAGCTGCTCCAAAACGATGCCCTCAAGAGGGAGAGCGGCGCCCAAAGCGCTGCCATCGTCCGATCTGGAATACCCGGATCTGGGGTTTCCCCTGGAGCAGCGCGAGAGAGGAGATGGTAGCTGCAGCAGCGATGCCTTCAACAAGGTAACGGCGCGAAGACGCCGCCATCGCCCGCCATGACCAGGTCATAGCACGGTCTTCACCGGCAGCCCCGTCTCCGCAACTCACCACCGGTGCTAGATGTGGGCTGAAACACCACAACTAGCCAGGCCGGCCATCCCCGGCGAAGGAGAAGACCGCCGCCGCCATTCCCTAGGCTGACACCCAAGGCTTCCTCATGCTGCGGGGATGAACCCAGATCACCTCCATGTGCCGTGGTTGAAGAAGATGAGATGCTGCAGGGACGACGTGCTGAAAAGTGGGCCGCCAGAACCCATCTAGGCCCAGATCGAACCCGCCTACTCCGCCACCACCGTCGCCGCTCGCCGAGACGTGATGGCCGCCGCCAGCCCGCAGCATTGCCGTCGAAGAAGAATGGGCGTTCGACACCGCCGCGCTCCAGATCTTGGCCGAGGAGGATCCGCCGTTGCCGCGCCACTAGGGCTTTGCCCGGCGACGATCCCGGCGGCGGCGGGAGGAGGGGGAGGTCGTGGGGTGGGCTAGGGGATGGAGGGCGACGGCCGCCCGGTGCGGCCCGGCGTGGACAGGGGATTGAGTGAATATGGGCCAGGACGGTTTGTTTCTCTTTTTTTTTTCTCTTTTATAAATTTGTTAGTCTCTATTACATGGCATATTTTGCAAGGAATTATGATCGCTTGCATCCGAGGTCGTTGTTGGATTTCATCTTTGAAAATATCCAGAAAAGAATATCCTTCGGCATAGTTCTTGGTTGTTTATTTACATCATTTTCTGCAGAGAAAAATATATAATTCATGGCATACTTTTGTTACTTCTAGGGCTATCTAGTAGGCAACCCGGCAACGGGTGAAAGTATTGATGAAAGCTCTAAAGTGCCATTTGCTCACGGATTTGGTATCATACCAGATCAACTGTACGAGGTAATCAAACTCACCTAGGTCCACTATTCCTATTCTTGTACATATCTACAGTTTTGTCAAAACTGAATCGATGTGCATGTTGTGTTTCTTATGTGTACGTACAGACAATATTGGGGCATTGTCAAGGAGAGGACTACAAGAATCCTACAAATGCACTTTGTGCTAATTCTCTGGGCAGTTTCTATAATGTAAGAACTAAATATATATCCTACAAACACATTAAAGCCGATTACTACCTGACCGAGTACTGAAGTTTATGTTATGTCCTGCATACAAATCCAATTGCAGCTCCTCTCCGAAGTAATGGGCGCCCAAATTTTGTTGGACAAATGCACTTATGCATCTGGAAGACCAGGTACTGAGACAGACAGTTCAGCTGGTTCTGGTCGAAAGATCCTAAGCGAGGAAACTGGAATCGTAGTAACAGAGAAACGAGTAAAAAATCCACCACCTCGTGTGCCACTTGGTTGTATTGTAAGTCATGCGTAGATCTCGGCAGTATGTGTTTCCATTCCTTGGGTTGAACTAATCCTATGTGTTTCCATTCCTTGGGTTGAACTAATCCTACGTACGCGATGGTTGGTTGCTGCAGAGTTACACTGCTTACCTGTCGTATTTCTGGGCGAACGACGAGCTCACCCGAGGAGCCCTGGGGATCAAGAAGGGGACCGTGGACGAGTGGGTGAGGTGCCGCACCGGCGACATGCCGTACAACAGAGATATCGAGAGCAGCATCAAGTACCACCGGAATGTTACCACCAACGGCTACCGTGCGCTGGTGTACAGGTCCGTGAGAATCGTTTCGTGGCTGTCGGTTTGTCGTTGCTACTGGAACTTGGACGCCTCTGAAGTCTGAACCTCTGACGGTGTTTTCTGTTGGTGTCATCGACGGCGTGCAGCGGCGACCACGACTCGGTTGTGCCGCACCTGGGGACGCAGGCGTGGGTGAGGTCGCTTGGCTACCCCATCGTCGACGACTGGAGGGCGTGGCATCTCCACGGGCAGTCCGCCGGGTTCGTCATGGTTTCGTTCTCCTTGTCTGCTTCGGCTAGCTTCTCATTCTCTAACAGTGATGTCTCTCTCTTTCACGGGTTTGCAGATTCACCATAAGTTACTCCAATAACATGACATTCGCGACCGTAAAGGTGAGCAAATACACACCATTTTTCTGCGTGCATTTCTGGCGCAAGTGTTTTTTTAAAGTTGTTTCTGGATTGGGTTCGCAGGGAGCCGGGCACACAGCACCTCAGTACGAGCCTCAGAGGTGCTTTGCCATGTTCAGCCGTTGGGTACTGGACCGTCCACTCTAGGCTTACATATCCTACATCGTCTAGTATCTCTAGTCCATTCGCCTGGAGTGCTGCTGATACAGAGGCCGAGATTCAGGGAGCTTCGTTTCCAAAAAAAAAAAAAAAAACCGGCGAACTGAGCTGTGCTCTGGTGGTTAGGTTCAGTATGGTGGAACCAGCCCACCCAGGTTCAAGTCCTCGACTTGTCATGGGTGCTCGTATTTACCTGTAATTATTTTAGGATTTAACCGGCGATTTTCTTTCAGTGGTACGTGACGTGCGTGTGTATGTTTATAGGGGCGAGTGTGCATGCGTGTATATGAGCTTCTTCGTTGTATGTATGTTTATATGGGCTGAACATATGCCGGACACAGTATTTCGGAGGTGTTCATACAGGTAGGGCGTGCGTGTGTATGTTTATAGGGGCGAGTGTGCATACGTGTACAATGAGCGTCTTCGTTTTCTCAAAAAAAAAAAAAAAACCCGCATTTTTGTTGTTCCGAAAAAATCTAAAACAAATCATAGTTCTATATGCTATCTAGATCCACCATTGTGAATAATATCAAGACCAAATTCGTATTATTCTGAGCTATGAAAAATAACAAATCTGACAAAAGATTTCAAAATTTGGAGACAATGCTTTGTTCATCGATTCAGATCTGCACATTTTTTCTTTTTCTGTAGGTCAGAACACAACGAGTTTGTGATTAAAAATTTGTACAATGGCGGGTCTAGGTATTATCTAGAACTATGATTTTTCTTAGAACTTTTTGATACGAAAAATGCGGATTCTAATTTTTTTTGGAAACCGAGCTACCTGGAGCTCGGCCTCCATTTGCACTTTCCGGTTCGTCTGTAGAGACATTGTTCGTCTAAATTGCATGCCTGAAATATATTATAAAAAATGGTGTGAATTAGTGGAAGCGTGCACACCTGTTGAAGTATATGAGTAATTTACCATATGATTTAATCCTTAACAATAATAGATAATTCATGACATCAATAATGAGTATTAAACAAAACATGCGAACTAACCAACACGAAGAAAATAACATATCTTTAAAAACACTAAAAAAGAAACTCTAAGAGGATCTCAAGAAGGAAAACAAGGAACACATGCGATGTATCTATTTAAACCTCCTTTCTTTCTTGATAAAGGGGTTCTTCATTGACTCAATAAGTTGAATCCAAACGATGCAACCATAAAGAGTTTACATCCGTTGGCTCTCAAGATAATTAACAAGATGCACCCTCATGAAACACTCTTATTACATCAAACCGAATCATAAAAATTGTTTCTAATGAAAAGGAAAAATATCATAAGAAGAAAGAGGACCTATCGGAAAACTAAAATGCCATCTACCCTGAGTAAAAAACACCTCAATTGTTGCTCGCTCCACTCACATAAATGTTGCGTAAGCAACTTCCATGCTCAGTCGTTGAAGAAATGATAGTGAGCCGGCAATACATGAGTAAATGACCTTCCGAAGAAAAAAAATCTTATCAAAGACCCTATCATTTCTACATAGTCACAACGAGTAGCACAATATTGTCACCCTATCGGGTTAAGGCTCTGCTTTATATCAGTTCCTTGGAGCAAGTTAACATATTAGAAATACTCAATACCCGACTGCTGGATACAAATTAGAGGCTACCAGATTCACATAACCTGCATTCACCACCGAAATACTAAATACGGACTGCTGGATACACTTAGAAATACTCATGGGTATGTAAGTGGGGAAATCTCGTAGCCATCGGGTAGAGCGGGTATGGGCACAGGTTTGCATAACCCATACCCACGTACCCATATACCCGTCTAAAATTATGATGAGTGGGTCTCCCATAAGATAACCTAACGGACTATATGTTGTTGTTTATCATCTATGATGTGTTGCTATTTATGCGCCAACTGCTGTTGTTTACAATGTGTTGCTGTTTATGCGCAAGTATCGTTGTTTACAATGTGATGGTGTTCATAAGTATGTGTTGTTGTTTACAAAGTGCCGGTGTTTACAATGTGTTGTTGTTCCTAGGTATATCATGTTGTTTTAGATGTGACGTTGGTTTCAATTATGATTATATGTTTTTCATATGCTTAGTTTCTACTGAATACGATGTGCTCCAAACATGGGTATTTTTACCCGCGGGTACCCATCTACCATGTCGGGTCACATGTATGAAAAAAGTTATACCCTTGACGAGTATGGGTACAGATGACGGGTAAGACCGGAAAAAACGGGTAAGGGTGGGGTGACACCAGCCTTACCCATACCTTGCGGGTGTCATCCCTGACATGGATGATGGCTAGACCTACTTGCAAATAGGTAATAGGATACAACACACAAAAGAATCTACGAAGAGATTCTTCATGCATATAATATACAACAAGTCGTATGCACAAGGGAGGCTAATAAAACATGTCCGAAAGCTATCCGAACATCCATTATGAATACCTATGCATGCCTTTTCTCTGAAATAAATCTTAATTTTTATCCATG
Source organism: Puccinellia tenuiflora (assembly GCA_012064385.1). Taxonomy (NCBI): domain Eukaryota; kingdom Viridiplantae; phylum Streptophyta; class Magnoliopsida; order Poales; family Poaceae; genus Puccinellia; species Puccinellia tenuiflora. The sequence goes on along the minus strand of QRDG01000557.1, from coordinate 64,218 downwards.
TTTTCAAACTTCACTGATTATTTCTTCCTTCCTAAAAATAGAATATATCACAATTTTTCTCTCTTTAATCTAAGACAAAACAAAAACATTGTTTTCCTTTATTAGGGAGATGTGATAAGGAGAAGGTGCGATGAACGACCGGCACCAACTCCATTTTAATAGTAAAGATAGATTGCAACTCAACACCTATAAAAAAGGCAACATGGAAGCATGCACTACAACAAGATCAGTCAGGATTATTTAATATTGGCGGATGCACCGATGCTCACCAAACTGACATCAACAAATTATTTTTGCACATGATATGTATATTTGTACTCCCTCCGATCCATAAAAAGTGTCGTTCATTTTGTATTAAGTTAGTACAAACATTATACTAAGTGGGCGACACTTTTTATGGATCGGAGGGAGTATTATTTATTAAACTTTTAGCAGTTATCATTCCATACAATCCCCTACAACATGATATTTTTTCATATATATTGAAAGCCTTCAAATACAAAACCGATTTCCAATATGCTCCAGGGTTCAATTTGAACGGTTATAGAAAGTTGAGCCTTTAATTCATGTGGTTCCATTTTTCCAAGAAGGAACGACAACTATTATAAAGGTTCACGCGAAAAGAAATTGTCCCAAATAGAATAAAAATTACATGGAGATCTTTGTAACATCTAACAACCACTATCGCTGCCAGAGTGAACCGACAGCCTGTCGCTCTCGCCGCTACCCTATAGAGGCAACATGACTTTGTTGATGACATACGGGAAGTATTCGTGCACATTGCCTTAAAGACCAGCGTCCTAGAGCCGAAGTCGACGCCATTAAACCATTGAATCAATCTAAATCTTCTCACATCAAACCTATCACACATCGTTGACGAAATGAGATCCACCTCTCCAAGAGAACATCGACCTGACGATTTCCTGTACTCCTCAATGCCATCGGTGAGACCACCGCCGACAACATGGATGAGAAGACGGGGAAACCATATTCAAGTTGGACCAACCACAAGCACAATAATTTGTGGTTTGAAGTAATTAAACTTTCCTCAAGGCAGTCAGGCAGTCAGGGAGTCGTATGTTTTGGGAGTAGTCCGTATGTGGTGTTGTTGTGACGATTACTAGACAATTTTCTTCTCCTTAGGGTAAAACTTTTTGCCTCTGTTAAAAAAAAAAACCTCAACTTCATTTCTGATCCTCGTTAGTACTTAATACGGTAGAACATTGTTGTCTACGCTGTGTGCGGGAGGTTGACCAGGTAATATTTTTAGGGACGACTAGCTATGCCTGACACATAGACATAAACTAGTAATGTACAACAGGAAAATACATTAAAAGTAGTCCCATTGATCAGAACTACGGTACGCTACGATCTGTATAAACTGGAAGGGCTTGTGGTCGTTGCCATGGTGCCCATTTCTCTCAGCGGATCACAAGATCCAGCCAGTAGAAAATCAGAACAAGGCAAATAGAGCAGCTGACTAGTGACTACTATTATTATTATCTCGTAAAATGATCGGACGGCTGTTCCTGCCACTCTGCTTCTGCTTCTGGATCGGCCTCACCACGCGGCAGCTCGCCCTCGCCGCCGCAGCCTCTAGTTCCAAGGTAGTGACCACCCTCCCTGGGTTCGACGGCCCCCTTCCTTTCAACCTCGAGACAGGGTACCCAGCTCTTTCTTGCTCTTCAGTAATTTTCCTCTACTCATGCACCATGAAAGCAGGATGTGAACGCGATGTCCTTGTTCGACACCATTGGATCTAATCTGCTGATGCTGCTTGATTCTAAGGTACGTAGAGGTGGATGAGGTCAACGGTGCCGAGCTGTTCTACTACTTCGTCGAGTCGGAGGCCGGCGGCGAGAATGACCCTTTTCTTCTCTGGCTCACCGGCGGCGACCACTGCTCCGTACTCAGCGGCCTCGCCTTGGAGATCGGTACAATTGATTCAGTTTGCATTCTCAAGCGTTGACTCGCCATTACGCTTGAGCATCATATTATTCCATACATGTGCACCGCAAATGCAGGTCCATTCCAATTCGTTATAGTCTTATAGAGCCTTAGAGCAACTCTAGCAGTAACCGCAAACAGCTGAAACCCGCAAAATAACCGCTTTTTTGCGGGTTCAGTTCGCGGAAGCGCGTAGATCAGTACCCGTAAACGACGCGAACCCGCAAATTTTTTTGAGGGCCGCAGCAAAAATCGATACGCGACCTGGGTATACACGGGCTGGGAGGGGAAACCGAACAGCGCAACCGTATTCACGGCGCGCTGATATTTCAGCTCACGCGTTCCTCGTCCCCGCTCCACCCAGTCGCCGCTAGATCCCGCCGCCGCCGCCATCGCCCGCCGCCCGATTCAGCCGCCGCCAGATCCCGCCGCCGCCGCCATCGCCATCGCCCGCCGCCCGATTCCCTCTTATTCTTCCTCGTTTGCGCGCCCCGCCCGCCGCCGAGCAGACCGAATCAAGGATGAACTCGGGGGAGGAGTTCGATTTCACCGATCCGTCCGATTCGTCCTCCTCGGATGATTCGGAGATCGACGAGCTGCTCCAGGACGACGACTGCGAGACCACGATCCTTCTCCTCGCCGTCAAGGAGCTGGAGGACCGCGCGAGGCTGCTGAATCGTAGGCGCGGCTCGGTGATGGGCCGCAGCTCCATCTGCCGTAACCGCGCCCTCGGCCACGACAGACTCATGGACGACTATTTCGCCGAGGTACCTACCTATCCGGCACATCTCTTTCGTAGGCGGTTCCGCATGCGCCGTAGTTTGTTCGTGAAAATAGTTGAAGATTGCGAGAGAAATTCAATATATTTCAAGCAACGTAGAAACGCGGCGGGGACGCAAGGATTTAGTGCCTATCAAAAAATCGCGGCTGCCATGAGGGTAATTGCATATGGGGTTCCCGCCGATTATACGGACGAGTATCTTCGAATTGATGAAGATACAACCACGGAGTCCGTGTGTAGGTTTGCTAGGATGGTGATCAAGTTGTACGGCAAAACCTACCTCCGAGCTCCGAATGAAGAAGATACGAAGAGATTGATGGAAGAAAATGAGAAAAGAGGGTGGCCGGGAATGCTCGGTAGTGTTGATTGTATGCATTGGACATGGAAAAATTGTCCGAAGGCATGGCATGGCATGTACTGCGGCAAAAGCAAGGATCCTACAATTGTGCTTGAGGCAGTTGCATCACAGGATCTATGGATTTGGCACTGTTTTTTTGGTTTGCTGGGAACGCTCAATGACATCAATATTTTGCATAGATCTCATTTGTTTGCACAGCTAGCAACCGGTGATGCACCCACTTGCAATTACAAAGTGATGAATCATGAGTACACAATGGGGTACTATCTAGCCGACGGCATATATCCGGAGTGGGCAACTTTTGTAAAGTCCATTAAAGATCCCCAAGATCAAATAGAAACTATATTTGCCAAGGCACAAGAGGCAGCCCGCAAGGACATTGAGAGAGCGTTTGGTGCATTGCAAGCAAGGTTTGCAATTGTTCGAGGACCTGCTCGGTTTTGGGACAAGAAAACCCTAGTGAACATCATGACTTGTTGTGTGATTCTTCACAACATGATCATAGAAGATGAAAGAGGGTTAAGATTGCCCTGTTTCTATGACAATGTTGGTACCCGAGTTCGTCCCGAAAGGAATCCCGATCGCATTCAAGCTTTTCTGCAAACACATCGGGAAATTGAAGACAGCAGAACTCATAACCAGCTCGTCGAGGATCTGAAACAACACCACTGGCAGCTGCATGGCCGTCGCCACCCCAACACATGATCTTGTCTTGTTTTCCTTCACCATTTTTTTCTTGTATGTGTGAGATGAACCGCTCGGAACTATTGTTTTAATTTGGTTGAGACATTTGTTGTAATAATGTGGATGATTTTATTGTGTGCTGAGAACTATTTGTTATAATAATCGTCGAGGATTTTATTTGTTGTAATAATTTGCATATGTGTTCATCAATCTGCGTTGATATTCTGTGCAAAACCCTTTGTTTGCGGGTTCGGGTTGAGCCGGCGCGGATCAGTCCCCGCAAACGAAACCCGCAAAACAGAACCTGCAAAAGGCGTTTACCGCGCCCTGTACTCGCGTTTGCAGTTTTCGCGAGTACAGGGACTGCTAGAGTTGCTCTTACAATGGCACCGTACCGAGCCTGCAAGTCAATCCGTACTCATGGACGAAGGTCGGTCTCGTTCTGCTGTTTTGTGCACACTGCACCTAGGTAGCCATCTTTGTTTCATATTCGGGATGCACACTTGCAGCTGGCAAACATCCTCTTTGTGGATACACCGGTTGGGGCAGGATTTTCCTTTTTCCAGACAACCCGAAGGCTATAATGTTGGGGAAGTATCTACCTCACTGCAGCTCCATGAATTCCTCATCAAGGTACTAGCTACTTCTATCCACAAATGCATTTGTTTGCAATGGATTCAGAACTTTTTTTTTCGAGATTGACTGGATTCAGAACTGATTTGCTGCTTTGCATATTTGTAACAACTCTATCTAACTACTTTCTCTCTCAATCTTAATGAAAATGACGCGCAAGTCTTTTGTTGTTCTGGAAATAAAAAGTATTTATTTGTTGCATTTAGGGTTGCAAAAATAGCTTGAGGCTGTAAGACGCTCGAGTTCAACTTTTTTAGCTTGATTTTAAAAGTAATGAGCCAAGCTAAGTATAAGCGTATGTTGTAGCTCGATTGAAAATTGAGCATAGTTTGAGCCAGGACGAGTTCTCTCAAATTTGGCTTGACATCGCTGGAATTAACATAGTTGCCATGTCATTTTGCATTGATAGAAGAAAACAGACTAATGTATTAATCTCACCATTCTGGAATGCAATGAAGACACTATCCAGGTTATATTTTGTGGCGTTTAATAGTTTCTTTTTCATGTATGGTTGTGGAATATTTTTTGTTTCCAAAATAATTGAAGTTCTAGGATTGTACTAAGTCAAACTACTCTAAGTTCGACTGGTTTTATAAAAAATATATCAACATCTAAAACACCAATTTAATTTCATTAGATCCATCATAAAATGTATTTTCCTACCATATAGATTTAAGTCGTTGATATTAGCATATTTGTCTATAAGCTCCGTCAAACTTAGAAAAGTTTGACTTAGAATAAATCCAAGACTTCAATTATTCTAGAACAGAGGAAGTAATAACAAGCCAAGACATAAGGGCCTAAATTCTCAATGTACTATTAGGCTTGAAACTGGCTCAAGACCAATTTGCAATTACAAGTGGGGCGAGTACTGAGTTAAATCGATTTGTAGCTTGATCTCTAGCGGTTTTGGTTTGTTCCTTTTTAGTCGCTCCAACTCTCATGGTGTTGTAGTACTCTCACCTTCTTGGTTTGTATCTCTCTTTATTTTTGAGGAATTCTTGGCTTTTATCTTAGCTCAACTCAAATTAAGTTTTCTCTTTTATTTTTCACATGGAGCTGATCTGAGCTAAGCTTACTCTGGATCACTCAAACTCGACTGATTTATATCTCTAGTTAGTTGCATCTTCCTTTCTTGTCTGATACACGTGTGCATGTCTAGTGGTTCAATGACCATACCGAGTTCCTCGCAAATCCTCTGTACATCGGGGGAGACTCCTTAGCTGGAAAAATGGTGCCATTATTGCACAGAAGATTTCAGAAGGTAAGAATGCTAATATTGTTCTATTTCCAATTTCCACCCATATAACAACAAAGAACTGTATAATTGATTGGATTCGTCTGAGTTCAACTCTGCCTTCATATTTTGTGCCTTCAGATATTGAAGCTGGAAGGAATCCCCTCCTTAATCTTAAGGTACCATCTTAATTTGTCGCCAAATTCCCACCTCTGTGAAAACATATCGTCAAGAACTTACATATTGTCATAAAGCTGTCACTATGTCAGTTCATTTTTCTCGAGAAACCATCATTAGTTCATTTATTTCACTTCCAGGGCTATTTAGTAGGCAACCCGTTAACAGGTGAACTAATTGATAGAAACTCCAGAGTGCCATATGCTCATGGAGTTGGCATAATATCAGATCAATTATACGAGGTAATTAAACTCTTCTAGATCCGCTATGCCCTCCCATCTGCAAGTATACATCTTTTGTCGCAAGTGAAGTAGTGAACATGTTGATCACATTTTTCCCCTGTAGACTATAATGGGGCATTGCAAAGGAGAAGACTATATGAATCCTACCAATGCGTTATGTGCTCAAGCTCTGGATATTTTCAACAGTGTAAGAACAAGATATCCTACAAATCCACTTTTTTTATTTACTGAAGATATCCTACAAATTTTTTCTTATTATTTGCAAATGAAATAAATAAATTATTTGTAGGATATCTTTAAATAATTTCAAGCTGTGTCCCATCCCATATGTGATATGTAGTATCTTCCTAAGCACCGGACGCTAGCAATTCCAAGTGCAGCTCCTGTCCGAAGTTAGGTCAGGCCAAATTTTGCTGGATAACTGCGGTTTGGCATTGACTGGACCGGGACCAGGTACTGAAATGGATAATTCAGCTGGTGATGGAAGGAAAATACTAAGCAAGGAAGAAGGAACCGAAATGTGGAAACAACTGAAACATTCGCCACCTCCTCCGACAGTTGACTGCCAGGTAATTATGTCAGGTACCGTGCGCAACCTTCTGGCCTGCATTGTGTTTCATTCCTTGGGTTGAACCAATCTTACTACATTACGCGATCAGACCTATGGCACCTACCTGTCATATTTCTGGGCAAACGACGAGAGCACTCGGGACGCCCTCGGGATCAAGGATGGGACAATGGAGGAGTGGGTGAGATGCCACAGCGGGGACGTGCCGTTCACCAGAGACATCAGGAGCAACCTCAAGTACCACCGGAATGTCACGTCCAACGGTTACCGCGCTCTGGTATACAGGTCTGTGAAATTAGACCTGATTTGGACAGGTCGGATTAGAGCGAGAGTGATCTGGCTTAACCTGATAGGGTTCTGATTGGTGTCGTCGATGGCAGCGGCGACCACGATTTGATCACGCCGCACCTGGGGACGCAGGCGTGGGTGCGGTCGCTCAGCTTCCCGATTGTCGACGACTGGAGGGCGTGGCATCTTCATGGCCAGTCTGCTGGGTTAGTCTTTCACATTTCTGCTAGTGTTTTGACCCTCTGCTTATTATGTGTTTGCACGGTTTCCAGGTTTACCATAACTTACTCGAACAACATGACATTTGCAACTGTAAAGGTACCAAAATTAACGCCTAGTCTATTTTCTTAAGTTTGCGGAGCGTCTGGTCGGTAGATTACTGATCTTAAGCTGTTGCTCCTAATTGGGTTGCAGGGAGCCGGGCACACGGTGCCAGAGTTTGAACCTGAGAGGTGCTTTGCCATGTTCAGTCGTTGGATACTGAATCAACAACTCTAGTCTACTGTATTTTTTGAGTAACTGCCACGAGCACTGCCTATTTCCAGTTGGCTTCTTCGACCGAGGTTAAGTCTAAGCCTACACAAAATGGCGTCATGCGCATATCCTCATCAAAGCTACTTTGGTCACTTCATAGTAAGTGTGTTCTCCATCAAATCCCTGAGATTTCTCTCCTTCAAGATGTGTCAGGTGCTAGTCGATTGTATTCTACATCATATATAGTAGTTCTAGTTTGTTGCCCGGCACAAACATTATTTGTAACATTTGGCTAAATTGTATTTTTTGTCTTTTCAATTCTGAAGAAATCCAACCTCCGGTTTTAAGAAGCAAGCTTATGAAAAGCCCTCATTGCACATGTGCTGTATTGAAATCACTATCACATACAGATTCTAGGAGTGACGTAGTTCGAAAGAGTTTTTTTTGTAAATATGCAGCGAATACATATTAATGATGATCTCTTTTGAAATGCCCTTGCCATTTTGACAACCTGAGATCTCTAGGTTGATTTGTTTCCGTGCCAAGTATAGACTAGATAATTTTTGGGTAGGCTCCTTATTTTTCCTTGGATAAACACTCCTCTTGGCACTTTGCCAAGACGTGCATCATAAGAAAAACAGGGAGCTAAGTGATGTTACAATTCTATCCGGAATAGGTAATTGGAAGGGACTGACTCAAACTTCATGCTCTCAGGTGGGGTTTAAGAACTATCTTATTGACCCAATTGAACCCCAGTTAGAGTAATCGGTTAATCACTTCATCAGTTTATTTTATTTGTATCTGGAATTAATCATGTTATTGTTGTTCCTAAGGCTTTTTCGTATATGTATTGTGGTTGGAAGTATGAGGGTCATGCAAGTCAAGCATATTCGATGGTTTTTTTTTTGGTTTTATCGAAGTTCCAAAAGAAGGTATGATAAACAAGAGGGCACAGTTGATTTATTGTCCATGTACTAAATGTGAAAACAAGTATTGGACGAAAATATATGAGAGATTGAAGAATACTTTTGGTTTCATAAAACAATACTCATATGGGACCAAACATGATGAATATCCACTAGTAGGAAAATGCTTATATGTGAGTGTATTATTAGTGACGCACCGTGACTTGGTGCATCACTGGTAATATTAGCGGTGACCTGGTAGCCGTGACGCACCGTGATGCGCATAGGCTTTTTCTTACTAATGAGCCAATAACGCATGAAAACAACCGTTACGGTTATATACAAACCCCAATGTAGGTCAATTAGATGTGTGCTAGGCATATGAATAAGGTGATGAAGATGTTTACCACCTGATCTGCAATAGATGATTGATGATTGTTAGGGAAGTCATTGTGATGAACATTATAGGGCACTCATGGAATTTATAAAATATAGTTAAATATACTGGACACTCAACAACTAACTAGTCCCACAGCTTGCAAACCGTGAAATAGCCACTAAAACTTGCGTCCGCCGTGTAAAACTAGTCCAAACTATTTCTGGTACGACATGTGGTGATGTTCTTTTGGCGGAAACGTCCATACACATTTTTCTCAGTCACACTCTAATGGTCACCCTGTTATTGTGTGACATTAGATAGAACCAAAGTAACCTTTCAAACATGCACGTACCTAACACCCTCATGGTCAAAGATGTATGCACTATAACTAATATGTGATAGTACTAAGTACTCTGTGACGATAAGATCTCATAGTAACAGGGATGAGTTTGTCCAGCCAACATTGTTTCTCCAACAATGTGCTCCCATTGTTGTCGGTATATTTCATACCCATGACCAGGAAGAGCCATCATACAAACAATGAGTTAGTCTATACATGCAGTACTAGGACCTTATTTGGTGTTCATTATTCTACGCATACGTATGAGTTTTCCTTCTGAATCCTTTATTCAAATACCACATCTGTTATAGCATAGGACATAAATTTAGATTATGAAACGGATATTAACAGTAGTAAAGGACAGACCCAGTGCACTGAGGCTCCCACACAAGGTGGGGTCTGGGGAGGGATTATAGGAACCTAGTCTTACCCCTGCAAAGTGCAGTGCAGTGAGGCTGGTTCGAACCCATGACCTCTTGGAACAAGTGGGGAGGACCTCACCACTGTACCAAGGCCTACCCTCGGATATTAACAGTACTAATTATTATTATTATTGCCTCTAGAGCATATCTCCTTCAGGGCTTGCTTGGCCACATTACTTATGGTTCGTCCTCTTTAACCTTAATGGGGTCTTCTAGTTTATAATTAATAATAATTATTATTATTATTGCAAAGCATCGATCCTCCCTCTATGGACCTATGGTTTATTTTAGAAGATTTTAATATCATAAGAAATCCTGAAAACATAACATGAGATGGAGTGGACACACATAATATGCTCTTTTAAATAGACTTATCCAACAATTGTTTGAGGAAATTCTCGTAAAAGGCAGAGCCTTTACATAGAGCAATATGTAGGACTCTCCTCTACATGAAAATCTTGATTTGGTTTTCTCATGTTCCAGCTGGGCCTCAATTTTTCCAAGTACATCGGCCACCCCACTTGCAAGACTTACTTCACATCATATTTGAGGAATAATTGCTAAATTTGAAGAGAATAGTGTGGTGATTCAAACTTGTTGGAATTTTCAGAGAACAGCAAGCAATTCAGCACAAGAACTCACTCCATATTCAAATTAGTAAGAAATGGACTAAAATGGATCAAGAATTTATCCATATTAAATTATGTTATTAACTCATGCAATTATATCATTGCCTTGATTGATGAAGTCCAGTGAGTTCTTACTACCCAAGAAATAATTTCAGAAATATTATCAAGTTCTCACGAGATAAAGCTTCTTGACGCAAAAAAAAAATTATTGGAAAATGGAGCTAAAGCATGGTGGGCAAAATTGGGTGGTGATATCCAAGTTCTTTCATAGAGTAGACATTCATAACTAGAAGCACGACTATATTGGCAATATCAAAACTAAGGATGGAACATATGTCAATGACCATGCTAGCAAGGCTACTATTATTTGGCGATCTTTTAAATAGAAAGAGTTGGACAACCCGATAGTCCCAACATGATATTTAATCTTGAGGATTTGTTCACCCTATTAGTAATGAAGAATTCAATATTTCACTAGTCAGCTTTGATATGAAATTGCTTACAGAATTGCCGGCCAACAGACCGTGGAAAATAATTATTCCTATTGTGCATACGATTTTTTCCCTCCTGCATGTGTTCCTTGGAGTACCTACATCAACACGTCAGAAATCAAACCCGGAAATTACTATTTCGAAGGTTGACCTTTGAAAAAGGTTTATAATAAAGTGGAATATGGCGCCATGCATCAATCCCTATGATGAATCACCTTGGATTTGGAGAGGGAAAAAAAATCATCAGCCGGGTCAGGTCAATGATTATTCTTACGGGCAGGCCGATCAAAGCAAGAACGCTTTCGACGGTAGTGCGGATGGCCTCAACGGGAAAGTGAAGTAACCTGCATGCTGATCCTGATCCTGGCCCCGCCATCCCTACGATTTTGTTTGTTTCGGAGATCGAGAGCTCCGATGTGTCATTCTCGCCAAGCTAAGCATGCATGCCCGCCCGACACTTTCAAACGTTAATTTCAAAACCGTGCTACTTCTTTTTTTTCTGTTTTCTTTTCCAAGCTACTAAGCTACACAAGGAGACGCTCTGCTACGGTACAAAAAAAACCGTGGGCGAGCGGCCAGGCCACACATCACACATGCAGCGCCTCGCCTCGCCTCGAGTGCCTTGGCACGCCGGCGGCGGCGCCCCCACCCCTAAAAAGTGACCGTTGCGCCTGAATGCCTCGACGACGCCTCCGGCCGGCCACACTACTGGGCGGCTGAGAGCGGTGCACATGCGCACGGTGGAGGTGGTCACACGTCATGGAGAAATGGAGTGCTCTGATATCGATGGTGCAAGCTCACTGTCTTCCCAAGAGCTCCTGTTCCTCGCGCGTCGATCGATGTCAGTCTCTGCTTGGCATCGCCCTGACAGTGTGCTTCTTGCTGCATGCATAACGTTTTGTTTTCCGAGTAAAATAGTTACTCACGTTTCTTACTCGCTGATTCATCCCGTACGAGTTGAACATGAAAAGGTTCACCTTTTACCATCTGATCAAACGCTAATCGCTCGATCGAGGGACAAAGGGGATGAATATGATGGATGGATCGCCGTGAAAAGGGCCTCGATCGGCTTCGCGACTTGCGGCGGGGCACACTCACGTACAGTACCCGACCTGCCGCGCGCGCGTCTCCCAACGCAAGGCTTGGCGTGTGTGCGTGGGCGCATGCATGCACGGCGGGCAGCATGGGCGCGCCGGCCGGCGGCAGCGACAAGCACGGCGTGCTCACACGGTACGTAAACGTACGTTTCGTCCTTGGATCATCCCTGCATATCACATTAGATTACTGCAACTTAACCGTACTACTATCCTGGCCATTTCATTCCATAACCAAAGGATTTCCCATTAGTTTAGTGCAGCAGCTTGTGCTACGCTATGCGTGCCTTGGCCGTAAGCCTGTAACACGGATCTGAACTCGTATGAAGGCCAGGGGGCAGAGGTTCTGTACTGTTCCATCCCGTGCGTTTGCGGTGGCATTTCTCTCTTGTTGGGTTGCCTCTACGGTGGTCTACAGTGAGTGACAAAATGTTGACGGCCTGCTTGATGCTCCTATCGATGCATTCGCTGTTGTCTCCATCTAATCTACCGTTTAATTTGGGGAGCCCCACGGTACAGCAGAGCAGGACCATCCAGCCCTCCCGTACGTCTAGGGATCCGGAAAAGGCTGATATATCACGCACGTCGTAAACTCGTCCGAAAAAAGCTGATAATTATTTTTTGTAGCATTCCAATCATTAGGAGTTTTTCCTATGAATTGCCTTTGGATCAAAAGAAGGGTGCTACCCAAATTCCTATGCTTTGGATTTCTGTGCCCCAATTTCATAGAAATGTGAACATCGACTCAAAGTGTGTAGGACCGAGACACTTTTCCTATGTTTTTTCTGCGTTTCACCCTAACGACTATTACTAGCTTTCATGTGTTTTACAATCCTCTATTTACACATGTAAACTTGTTGGATTCCTCTTTTTCTTAATACTCCTGCATTTTTTAACGATGTGATCCAAAGATGCCCTAATAACATCACTACTGGATTGGTGCCTCCTCTACGGGAGAATGGCATTGTCATTCTCCAGTATGCTATATGATGATAACGCCATCTTTTTTACTTGATGAATGCTTTGAAAATGCTAGAAACCTTAAGTTCCTTTTCTATCTTTTTTAAGCAAATGCCTGGACTTAAGATCAATTTCTTGAAAAGTGAGGTAGATGTTCTGAACAAAGTAACATTTATGAGGCGATTTTCACATGATATTTGCCCCTTAAGTATTTGGGTTTACTGTTGGTAAGTCTAGGCTTCTCAACAAACATTGGAAACCCGCTGAGGATAAGACGGAAAAAAAACTTGGAAGTTGGCAAGGAAAATGGTTGTATATTGGATCCAGAACCATTTTACTCAATTCTTGCCTGAGTTCTATTGCTTTTATACGTTATCCTTCTATAGTATACCAGTAGGGGTTAGGAAAACTTTGATGCTTTTAGGAGTAGACTTTTGTGGCAAGAGGACCAAGGCATTAGAAAATATCACCTAGTGAATTGAGAAATTGTTTGTTCTCCGGAACATCTAGGAATATTATGTGTCCTAAATCTGGATATTATGAATATTAATTTACTGTGCAGATTGTATGGAAACTGAGAATGAAGATAGAGTATGGCAGGGTTTAAAAATATATATATCTTCAAAAGAAAACACGGTCTCAAGCTTCACACAAAATAGTTGCTTATCAGTTTTGGTCTGGTTTAATGAAAGTTAAGAATTATTTTCTATTCTTTCTATGATATAGTTCTCATTTATAGTGATAAGACTAGATTTTGATGTCAGTGCTGCTCCTGGTTGTGGAGGAAACCCGTTCGCTCCTGTCGCTTCCCGCGGGCGACGGGGCGAACCCTAGATCCCCTCTCCCTCAGACCTCCTCCTCCTCCTCCTCTCCACCTCCCTCGTTGTCGCCGGCGTGAGCCGCCGGGAAATTCCCGTGCGGTGCCGACGGCGGCGGACTGCTTCTTCCCGCGCGCTGGGAGGGAGGCGCGGGGCTCTCCCGTCCGGTGGCGGTGCGGCTCCTTTCCTGGCGAGGCGGCGGTCCCTGGGCGGCGTGGCCGGCGTACGGGACGGTGTGGGAGGAGGCATCGAGCAGCCTTCCGGTCAGCGCGCCTCCGTCGAGCTGCACACGGAAGGACCAGATCTGGGCTGCAGCGGGCCAGCGTGGGCCTACAGCAGCCTGGAACAGGTATGGCCGGCGCGGCAGCTCCTGGAGACGCCGTCGGAGTGGTGGCTGTGCAGCACGGCGACCGCTGTTGCCGTGGGTCTACGGGCTGGATCTGGGCCAGGCGGTCTCAGATCTGGCAGCGCCCTCGTGGGCCCATCTTGGACTTCCGGGCCGCAGGTGCTAGGGACTGACTGTGCCGGATAGGAGCATGGATGCCGGGGTGGCGGCTCCGGGTGGCGGGCTGCAAGGTGGCTCTCCGGCGAGCACCATGGCAGCAGTGGTGGTTGCGTCTTTTGGTCGTGTGGGTGGCATTGGGCGCAACGGCGGGTGGCTCGGGCACGACCGGCGGTGGTGCCCAGATCTGAAGATAGAGGTATGGACTTGTCGCGTGTGTCCTTGGGCCCTCTTTGTGTCGCGGGGGAGTCATCGAGTGAAAGCTCTGTGCTTCGGCACTGACGACGACACCCGCGGGTGCCGTTTTCCTCTTGAGGACGTCGTTGAGATGCTCCTTCCCGTGCCAGAGTTCGGGGTGAAAACCCCCAAGTCCATTGGACTCGGTGGCGGCGACGCAAAATCGTCGTTACCCTCCTGGGGGCGTCGCCGTGGAGCTCAGGTGCCCTCGGACTTGATGTGGCGTGTCCAGGCCTCTCGGTGTGCAAGTTTGGCTTCGTAGTTGTATTGTTCTTTCGCCTCTTGGCGATTTTTTCGGTGCAACTTCTGTCTTCCAGTTTCTATAAGATCTTCTTTGTAAGAGGGCTACCTCACTAACTTGTATCGTTCGGTCGTGTTATGGCTTTATTTATAAAGCGGGGCTACGCCCTGTTTCAAGATAAGACTAGATTTTGGGAAGATGCTCGGGGGGAGAAAGTATGGGTGAGAGCTTTCCTAGGGTATACAATCTAACCTTTAGCAAAAATGCAAAGGTTAATAAGGTTGTTTCATTTTCTTATTTTTATTTTTTCAAAGGGATAAACCCCGGCTTCAGTTACAGAAACTTAAAGCTTTCGCTACATCGTTCTTGTTTTTTCGGCTCATTCACATGCAAAAATATTGCAGGTTATGTTCAGAGGAAAAACGTGTGGCAAAGAGAAAGATAAAACTCAGTATGCATACTGAAGGTTGACAAGGTAACCATGGCAGGAAGGCAGGAACTGGGTAAGGTAGTACACTGCATGTGATCAGACGGTGAACTGATGGGCTGTGAAACCTGCTTCAAGTCGATCCGTACATACTGACGACGGCCACTCGTCAGGCCTGTAAAATCTTCCTTTTCATCTTTAACTGAAAACGTTGGCAGAATTACGCGCGGGGTTGAGCTGGTACTATGGAAAACCTAGCTAGGCAGAGTATGACCGTTGGCGTCCGCCCAAGACAGAAGTTCCAAAACAGGCCGCTCCATGCAAGCTTATAGCATTTGGACTTTGGCGTGCATTCCAGAGTCCACACTCTCTCCTCCATTATTCGCTCCTCCCCCTCGCACCTCTATATATTCCCAGCCTCTCGGGCGTGGGAAAGAGCCTAGCTAGCTTGCTTGCTGTCACCATGTACTACTCTGCATGCATGTGAAGGATCGAGAGTGAGAGACAGCTACAGAGCAGTGCAAGTGAAAGCTAGAGTGGTAGTAACGGGCAAGGTAGCCAGACATACATACAGATACTGAAGAACCTTGTCACACACAGGCACGCACTGAATCTTCCCTTCACGTACGGAGATGGCTGGCGCGGCCTTGCAAGTGCTGGTGCTGGCGGCGACGCTGGCGAGCCTCCTGCCGGTGTTGGCGTGCCAGGCGGCGACGACGGCGGCGGCGTGCGAGGACACGAGGCGCGGTCACCAGCACCACCAGTACAGGCATCCGGTGGGGGTGCGGAGGATCGTGGTGGACGCGACCGGCGCCGGCGACTTCCTCTCCATCCAGCAGGCGGTGGACTCCGTGGCCGTGAACAACAGCGTGCGCATCATCATGCAGATCAACGCCGGCGTCTACATGTAAGCTGATCTAGCTAGAGTAACTCCTGCACCACTGCATATGTGTTTTCTACTACATATGTTCTCACGGCGCGGCGTTGCGTATGTGTGGCCGGATGCAGAGAGAAGGTGGTGGTGCCGGCGTCGAAGCCGTACATCACGTTCGAGGGAGCCGGTCGCGACGTGACGGTGGTGGAGTGGCACGACAGGGCGAGCGACCGCGGCCCCGACGGGCAGCTGCTCCGCACATACAACACCGCCTCAGTAACCGTTCTCTCTAACTATTTCACCGCTAAGAACATCAGCTTCAAGGTGAGTCGTCGCGGTCACTAGCTATAATACCCCAGCCGGAACGGTGGGTGGTCCATATATATGAACACCAACAACGGGACACTACGCGAGTCACAAGGCACATACATGCATACAGATGCGGTTTTGCATCAGAACGCCCGTGGTGCACTGTGCAGACATGCATGCATGCAGAGGCAGAGGCTGAGGCGGACAAAGTGACAAAAAATCATCACAAGCCACATCTTGCAAAAACGCTGCTGTCTCTCCTCTGTGTTACCCTTGTTGGTTTGAGATTTTGAATTCCTAGTGCATATGATGTGTTTGGAGTTGTGCTTGGAGCAGGCAAAGTCAACCTGGTGTGGCTTCTTCTCTGGCTACGGCCGGCGAGAGGATGGCTGGCTGGAGCTTGTGCCGAGGAGCAAGGACTACACACTTTGCTCGTGAGTCGTCAGGTTTGCATAATCTGCAACTTGACTAACGTTGGGTTCCTACTATGACTTGACAGAACACGTCTCCAGCACCAATGCCGGGCATGGAAGGGCGGCAGGCGGTGGCGTTCCGCATCTCCGGTGACAAGGCCTTCTTCTTCGGCTGCGGGTTCTACGGCGCACAGGACACGCTGTGCGACGACGCCGGCAGGCACTACTTCCGCGACTGCTACATCGAGGGATCCATCGACTTCATCTTCGGCAACGGCCGCTCCCTCTACAAGGTACGGTACTACTGCGTGCCTGCCTACACGCGTGCACTCTGGCACATACACATACATACATACACGTGCTCATGCGAGGGCTCTCGAAAACAGGACTGTGAGCTGCACTCGACGGCGCAGAGGTTCGGATCGGTGGCGGCGCACGGGCGGCACGGGCCGTGCGAGCGCACAGGCTTCGCGTTCGTCAACTGCCGGGTGACCGGCACGGGGATGCTCTACGTGGGGCGTGCCATGGGACAGTACTCGCGGATCGTGTACGCCTACACCTACTTCGACAACGTCATCGCGCCCGGCGGATGGGACGACTGGGACCACGCCAGCAACAAGAGCATGTATGTACTAGCTAGTACTGCATATATATTCAGCCTCGTAATCACACTACTAGTTGAGGAGGAGGAGCAAAACTAACCTGCAGTTGTTACCTCTCGCCCATACAGGACGGCGTTCTTCGGTATGTACAGGAACTGGGGCCCCGGTGCCGACGCCGTGCACGGCGTGCCGTGGGCCAAGGAGCTGGACTACTTCACCGCCCGCCCATTCCTGGGCAAGAGCTTCGTCAACGGATTCCACTGGCTCTCACCAGATGCCTGAACTCTGAAACTGTTTCCAGCACCTCCAGATAGCAGCAGACAAGATACACATCACAAGCATATATAGAAAAATAGCACACATATAAAGGAAATACACTAGTACTGTATAGATTCATTTCGTCGTCTAAGACTTCCAACCGTAGTTACTCCTTAGTAGAAAGAAGCAGAGTTGTGTAGCAGAGCTGCAGTGCTAACCAAATTTGTGCATGTACTGGTTTCGAAACTAAACAGCAATGTGCGAATGAATTTGTTATACGTCTACGTATGATGCTTTACAGAGGACGGTGATTCTTTAGATGGTAGGCGTTTACAGGTCGACACTGCTTTATTTGGAGTTAGGATTGGCATCAACAGGGGACGCTCTGTCCAGATTACGCAGCAGCTCAAGCATCCCACTATACCTGCAAGGTAGGGGAGGTCCTAGAAAGTCAGTTCTACTGTACCGCATAATAACTATTATAGTTTGTACAAGGGATGCTATTAAAAATGTACCATGATGTAAAGGAACGATAGATGCTAGCGTAACTTAGCAAATAGAGCATCCAGAGCATGGATCTAGTTACTGAATACAAGGCAGTGGAAGTAAATCTAATATCTGTTTCAGGTGAGCATGCCGGTGTATTTCAAGATATCAGGTTAGCAGCCGTTCACTTACAACCCAGAATTTACTTCACTTACTAACACTGGTAGTTATCTCATCCTCAATATGATGGGCACTGGTTATAAATTGATATATTTAGTGTCTTGATTAGAGTTTGCCATGAATTGCTATCTTCCTATGGAGGAAAATTTGCTAAGAACAAAGAGGAATATGATAGAAATTTCTAGAGACCACATGTGATTCTTCTCCCCCTGCCCAAAAGAAAATAAAGTCTCGCTGTAGGTTGGAGTGGGACAATGAACAAGCACAATTTTCTTGAATACCAATTAGTGACCATGCTGACATGCATGTTAGCTAGGTGCACATCATAGTTTGATGTCACATAGCTGAGAATGGTGATTGTGGGATATGAAACCATTTTCCATTATGGATAGTTTGGATGCTGTCTAATCGGACTCAATCCCATCTGATGAACCGAGAATTAAAACTAATCCCTATCAATTCGATGGGAGGGTGTTCGAATAGGTATATTCAAACTAACCTTGGTGAATACTCATAATAAGAGAACAGATAATGCTTTGGACATGGGCCTCCATCATGCAATTTCATCATTACTACTGAATTCAATATGACAGTATGAAATCAATATTATAAAAACAAAGTTTGTGAGTCATGTCAGTCCAATAATATCATTTTAAAATGATGATGTATTTCTGAACAGAGGTATTAACGAATATGCTCAACATAGTATGATTGTACAAAACAGATTGTTTTTTGCAATTGGCATTTAAAATTTATCCAGACTATATTTCTGGTTCACAAATTTAAAGAACCATAGGGAGAGTTATCACAACCCGTGTGCTTTGTTACAACAAAGTTTTGGCACCTGGCAGTTTCACACAGATTTCGTTGGAAGTCAATACAGTAAAAAACTATGAGCAAAAGCCAAAGCCCCTGCTTGGAATGATGTAAAACAGTGTGAACACTGATCATGCTAATTTTAGTTCAAACTTGAGTACAATACCGCTGATCATGCTAATTTTACACCCGTTCCAAGTGAGACCAAAGTGTGCTAACTACTCTGGTCCTCGGGACTGCATATTGTAAAGCAAAGATTGCTTTTATTATTTATTGTTAACAAGTATTTCTATAATACGACAAACACAGATGGTGTGTGGTTATTAGGTCACATGACAACTTGGTAATGCCAGATATTTCCAGAAAATAAAAATCCAGCCTCAGTTTGGTAGAACCTAAGTATGGCCAAGCCATCAGAAAATGCTAAATAATACAATTACCCTCACTAGAATCAAGTTTTGAGTTTTGGAACTCCACAAGTCTACATAGCATCCTGACGGCACATGCAATAAATACAGTTAATTGAAAACCTAAACTAGCAAGCATCCTAGTTATTCAGGAAAAATAAATTTATTTGCAACTAAGATTGCAGTTCGGCTTTATCTACAAGGCCTTATTTATAAAGCCATGTGAAAAAACCTTCGTTCTAAAACGAATGTAGGCTGATGATCGAATAATGTAGTTACCACCGAGAGACTAAGGTTGGCGTGGATCATACTTGTTCCAAGAAATATTATTTGCAATACTGCTATTTGACGAGAATATGCTTTTTTATACAGAAACAGAATTATTCAACTAAATTCAAGTTAAGTACAGTACAACATAAAATAAAATCAAAATTAAATAGTAAGTAAATAGGTGAAACGCCTCTAACCATTAAGCCATACTTAGAAACTTAGAGTCAACCGACAGAGTCACGCATGAGGAAAATGAGAGTAAATAGCTTAGATACTTACAGGTTCTCCATGATACTCAGATTAAGACAAGGAGGTATGCCATCAATGACTTCACTGGGAAGTGGACCACATTCTCCGATCTTGCACATGAGTTTCATTATCTTGGAGAAATTCTCAGGATCGTTATCATAAACCTCATTAAGGTTCACCATGAGGTCATGCTGCTTCTGGTACTGCTTATGTTCTTCCTGAGTTAACTTTCCTTTATCATCTTGTAACTTTAGGTATCCTTCAACACGTCTCATTATGATATCAAGAATCGCCTTGGAAAAAACTGTTGGTATCACTGTCTTGACAATGTCCTACAAAATTGCATGATAGTTCAGAAAATATAGGACTTGATAAAGAAAAACAATTACGATAGATATCCACAACATGAGACAAAGAGTGAAATTTAAAACCGAAATAGTACTACTTATCCACAATTATTGTACAGAAAGGAAACAAACTTTAACCATTTATTATATAGGACCAAAATAAGAAAATACTGTTCATCTTATAAACAAAGGCCATGATGTCCATATCTTGCAAAGGTATAACAAACTTAATTGATCAAATGTCAGAAGAAGCAATTATCTAGTTGAGATGCCAGGTCAATTGTCATTCTCCGAAATAAGTAGCATAGTGTCACAAGACATTTTCCTACAATATAAATTTAGAGAAATATTCTCTTCCTTTAAACAGTGGAGAAATTATTCTTGTAGCCTTCATGGCAAGGAAACTACTCTGTAATCTAAAGACATCATGAATTTTTTCCATATACCAGAACATGGCAAGGAAGTGCTTCTCAATATATCACAAAGACATCTCCCAGAAAAGACTCAGTCGAGTTCAGAAGTTGGAAGTATTTCACCACAGCGCATTATACACAATATAATCTGACTAAGGAGCAAAGAGTTAATCGGCAAAACAAAACTGCACATCATCAAAACTCTTTCCAGTATCACTTCATATCGCCATGAAACACATACAAGAGACAACATACCTGCATGCCCTCCCCGGTCTTATTCACCAAATTGTCTACCGACTCCTCAACCAGCCTCCAGTCGCTCCCATCCAGACCGCCTCCAGTTGCGGCGCTAGAACCCACTTCTGGTAACAGCAGCCGCATGACCTTCGCTGAGACCTGTAGGACGGACCCCTCATGGAGTACCTTTGTTAGTACTTTGGTCATCTGCGCCAGCTTCTGGTCCAAAACATCTACTCTAGCCGCGGAGCTGGAGCCGAGCTTCTGCGCCTCCGCCGACCTCACATCGTCCTCGTGCAGCATCTTCTGCAGAGCCAGCATCATCTTCTCCAGAAAATCGCGTCCTCCAGCCTCGGCGCCAAAGCCGTACACATCCGGCGCTGAGTCCCGGCGCAGCCCCGCGAACTTATGGCGCAGCCCATCCCACTTATAGCGCATCAACTTCTTGCCCACATCGCACTCGCGATACCCCCTCTCTTGCTCCACCGAGAGAGGCCGCTTCGTCCCGCGCGCCAACGGCATCTGCTCCAGCACCAGCGGCGACTTATCATCACGAAGCCATGGTGGCATAAGAGACAGTGGTGGCGACCCTGGTGGCGGCGCGGGGACCTCGCTGTTCCTGCAGAGAGAGAGAGCTAGCGTGAGGCTTACGCGATTTCGCAGCGGAACTCGAGAGATCTGGAGGTGGATAGATTCCGACCTTCGGAGAAGCCTGTCGCGATGTATCTTCTTGCGAAAC
The DNA here is from genome assembly GCA_012064385.1 of Puccinellia tenuiflora. Lineage (NCBI taxonomy): Eukaryota > Viridiplantae > Streptophyta > Magnoliopsida > Poales > Poaceae > Puccinellia > Puccinellia tenuiflora. The sequence goes on along the minus strand of QRDG01000557.1, from coordinate 42,784 downwards.
TCGCACCGGGCACACCACCCAGCCGCCGAGGGCGACCCCTTCGTCCCGAGGGCCCGCGGGTCGGGAAGCTCCATCCCCGGCACCTGCGCTGACGGCAACGCTGACAACTCGTCGTCGCTGCGGAGGAAGACAGTGTTAGGGTGGCGCGAATTCGTAGCGGGGCTCGAGGTTTGGGGGGTGGATAGATAGATTCCGACCTTTGGGGACCTGGATCGATTCCGCGGAGGATCATCTTCCTGCGCGAGCACGCGCGACACGGCGTCGGCCGCGACGGGGGCTGCGGCTTCGCCTCGCATTCCGCCCGCGGCGCCGGGTCCGGAATCTCCGTCATCCCCACCGCCGACTTATCGTCATCGCCCGACGACGGCACCGGCGCCAGGGGCTCGCCGTTCCTGCAGAGGGAGCAAGGGTTAGGGTTACGTACGCGGATTCGTATCGGAACTCGAGATGTTTGGGGGAATGGGGGTGGGATGGGTTCCGACCTCTGGGGCTCGGCTGGCGGGGGATCGAGGCTGGTGAGGTTGACCGGGGCGCTCTCCGTGGGCTTGTCGTCGCCGCCGGCGACGTCGGAGGGGGCAGCCGAGGCCATGGAGGCGGCGATGGCTCGAGGGGGTTGGGGTGGGGGTGGCGAGGGGTTTGGGGATTTGGAATGTGGCGTTCGGTTTTCGCGGCGGGAGAGAGGCGGAGATGAGACCGAGGGGAAGGGGGAAGCCGTTTTTACAGGGTGGGGGATGGCGAAATTGATGCCAGTCGGATGGCTGCCTAGTCAGGTCGAACCAACTAGCACATAGGCCGTGCCGGCACCGGGCCGGGCGGCCCGCGCCGCACCGGTCCGTCCACTCAGAATGTCCGCCGCAATGTACCACCAGATTTGGCGCCTCGTCCCCAACGCCCGCTCGCCGCTCCCGCCGATCCGCGCCGGAGCAGCAAGGAGCTGCTTGCCGGCCGGTCACTCTGCACCGCTCCGTCGGCCGCTGCTCGCCTCCGCCGCTACCCGAGGCATATGCCGCCCCCTCGCCGTCTCCGCCCAGTCCGCCAGCCTCGACGCCGGTTTGAGGTTCGTTTTAAGCCTCCGTGTTGAATTTCGTGCTTAGTGGTTCATGCGGATGTAAATTGTGAAGGAGAGCTGAAATTGCGGGCCGAACCGGCGAACCTGACATTTGGTTCCCGGAATGAGATGAAGCTGTGGCCACGCAGCTGTTGTTCCATAGCAGTCCTCCGTGCTCCTGTAACTAATTTGATGCTAATTAGGAAGATAGTTGAACAACTTGCTGATCATGTGGTACAGACGCTTGTAGTTCTCATGTGTGTAATGTTTGGTGATGGTGATGGTGATGGTGCTTTCACCTATCTATGCTTGGTGATGGTGCTTTCACATGTGTCATGTTTAGATAGAAATCATGTGTGTAATGCCTTCAGACATCAGTTGTTTTTTTAAACAGGGGAGGCAGGCATCAGTGATCTTACTAATGATTTGCATAGTTCTTGTACTTTTGGATGATAACCTGAGAACTAGTCTTTGTCCATTCAATTAAGTTTGGGAATGCACATGGATGTGAGTGTGTCACATTGTCTCTAGTCCTTGCGATTGCCAGGGAGGATAAGTTTTTCGAAGTGGAGATGAAGGTGCGCGACTATGAACTCGACCAGTATGGAGTTGTCAATAATGCTATATATGGTAGCTACTGCCAACATGGTGAGTTCAGAACAAAGTGCAATTGAATCTCCCATAGTAACGTTATACACTTAGTCAGTGAGCATGATTCAGATACCATTTTGAGCACTGGTATCTAATTAGGCAACTTATCTATACCTTCTGAACAAAACATGATTGTAGTTTAGATAACGTGTCGATATCTCTCATTGGGTTCTATGCCTTCAAATTGAGTAGGCCGTCATGAGCTACTTGAGAGCATAGGGCTAAGTGCAGATGCAGTAGCACGCAGTGGTGAGTCGCTGGCCCTCTCTGAGATGCACCTCAAGTACTTCGCGCCTTTGAGAGTAATGCCCTTCTTTCCCAAGTTTCGTGGCAAAATAAACAAGTATCATAGGTCTATTTGGTTCTGATTTGCCTTTCTGTTTTCTTGTGCTATCAGAGTGGTGACAAATTTGTCGTCAAGGTGAGGCTTGCAAGCATCAAAGGTATACGGATGATATTCGAGCACTGCATTGAGAAGTTGCCTAACCGTGAGGTATGCTGACCAAAGAGTATATTTCAGGCTGTCAAACAATTGCTAATAAAAATTTCAGAATAGGAAAGATGTGATACACTGCACATTTCCTGCACATTCACACTCATAATAAACGAACAATCTGACCCAGTTGCATTCTGGTGGGTATTGTGACAACGATGTATATTCCTACAATTACATGATATTTCACGCATAAATTACTTTCAAGGCATTTGTGTGCAACCATTCTACACAGCAAACACGTACCTACAATATATCATGATTTTGCATGTCCTAATTCTCCTGCAGTTGATTGTGGAAGCAACGGCAACAGCTGTTTGTCTCAACAAGGATTACCGCCCTACCCGTATATCTCCGGAGTTCCTATCCAGGATACAGCGGTCTTCTTCCGAGGCCAGCAATGGTTAAGCGACTACCGCATTGCAACAGCAATATTCTGGGACGGTTTCAGAAGCAGCGGTGTGATGAAGAGCTACGTTCCATTTCTCGGTGTGTCTATGTAACTGCTCCTTGGAAATAGTATTGGACTTGTAGAACATTTGTAATCCATGGTTCTGAGTCCAAAATTTGTTGAGTGCTACTAGAGCAAATGTATAAAACCTCTCTAACCCAAAAGAAACTGTCAGCTGTACAGGAGAAAGCTGGCACATCCGGGATCCGAACATGAACTACTCCTAGCTGGTGCTTCAGCGTGGATTCGTCTCTTGGTGGTTGGTACCTGTCAGGCTCTACGGAAACCGTTGGTCAGTTTCGTTGTGAAATCTGCAACTCAGACTGTAAAATCCAGTCTGACATGGAGATTGCGTTGGCGTTGAAACTACATCGGTTCTATCACCCACAGATGCCTGAAGCTAAAAGGGTATAAACTTGTTCACTGCTTTGACCTACGGAATGGAGCTTATGTCAGACCTGGTTCTCTGTTGCAAGAAATGGTGCCATGTTCAGTCTTGTGTAACTGTATTCGCCGATCTTCAATCAAATGGCCTTCATCGTTACCACTTCGTGGCTGTCCTAGCGACACAACGACAAGGATCTTCGATCAAATATGCACGAGTGATCAGCCTGTCACTGTTTGAATTCCAACAAGTTCACTTTAGTGACAGTAGCTTTATCTCACATGCTCACTTGATTGTAGCTCGCAGTCGATCTCTGAAGATGGCTAATTTTTGTGTTCTTTTCTGAATCTGTTCGACAGTCCCTGAATCGTAAGTTCAGACCTGTCAGCTTACGACTTAGGGCGTGTTTGGTTGCCCACGGCCCATGAAAACGCACTGTTGGAGACGAATTTCGGCCTGTTTGGTGGCCTGGCTCTTTCCGCGTGTCTGCATCTGCACGAACCTTAAAACACTCAGGGCCAGGCCCGAGAGGAACGGCCAAATCGGCCGTTTCTCAAGAGCCACCCCCTCCCCCCCCCCCCCCCCCCCCCCCCCCTAAGGCAAAATCGGGATCCTGGAGCCGAGCTCGTGCAGGCGGGGGAGATGGCGCGCTGCCTCGCGCGCACGCGCGCGCGGCCGAAAATGGTGGCGGGAGAAATTGGGCTCACCGCCCTGGATTTGCCTCCCCTATTTCACCCCTCTCCTCTCACCGCCGAAACTCCCGCCACCATTTCCCCCTTTTCGAGCTTCATCGACGACGACCAGGTAAGCGGTGGCACGTTCTACTCCGGTCGGCGGTGGTCAACGGCCGACGGCGGGGAACTTCTTCATCGATCTGGGCGAGCAGACAGCGGCAGTCGACGCAACGATGCCTGTAAGCACACTACAACCCTAGTAGATCTTTTGCTTCGATCCGTCCTCAGGGTTTGGTCTTCTAGCTTAGATCCGTGCTTAGGGTTTGCTCTTCTAGCTTAGATCCGTGTTGTTCTAGCTTAGATCTGTGCTTATGAGTTGATGTTCTAGCTTAGATACGTGCTTATGAGTTGCTGTTCTAGGTTACATCCGTGCGTATGAATAGGATCGTAGCGTAGATCAGTTGTGATTGCTAGATTCGTGGTGTTCATGAGCTTAGCTTCGGATGATTCTTAATTGCGGTCAAATCCCTTAGTCCTCTGATCCTTGTGTTGGTCCTGACCGGTGTAGGACATGACCACCGAGGAATTTAGCTAGTCTCTGCTCGAGGGGGAGAGCTAGCTCGTTCTATCTCTTGTCCCGGACTCTCAGCCGGAGGAGCTGCTAGGTACGCAAGATTTAGACATTTTCATGGTGCCTAAGATGGCTTCAGAGATGGCGCTGCTGCCTGGTCTCGTGGCGGAGAACGCTATAAGGAGAGCAGGTGGTAAGGACAAGAAGAACAAGATGGGGACGCAAATGAAGTGGCCTGCATTTCTCTCCACCTTCGTGCTGAACAAGATGTGCGAGCTCATCGGCTCCGGGGTGAGGACTGACAAGGGGTTCAAGGAGGTGCATCTCAACACAGTTGCGAAGCTGGTTTTTGAGTTCTCTGACCAGGAGGTCACCTCTACTCAGATCTATAACCACCTAAGGAAGTGGAGGGTGAGGTGGATCAAGGTGTCAAAGCTGAAGGAACTCAGTGGTGCACATTGGGATGAGGACACTAGCAGCATCATCTTGGAGTTGGAGCACTTGAGAGGCCACATTATGGTTAGCATTGTCCTTGCTGTTTAACATTCTGCACTTCCTAACTGTCAACACAAACCGTCTAACTTTTGTTCGTCCGTAGGACACCATCATCCTTGATGGTCCGACAAACACCCGAGGCGCCAAACCTGCTGATCCTGCACCAGCTGAGGGCCGAGAGAAGAAGAGGAAGAGGGGTGCCTTGGTGGATGAGGAGGTGCTCGTCTTCACCAACATGACCGCGGCCGTGAGGGAGGTGGCAACCGCCATCAGGGACAGCGTGCATGTGGACGTGCACCCAGGCCTCTACGACATACAGTGACTTAGCCAAGATGATGGCGATTAGCCACCTCCTCGACAACAAGGTGCAAGGCATCGGCTTCGTTCTCATGGCCGAGGACCACCGTCTGCTCTGGCTTCAGACCTTCCTGACCAAGCACTATTTTGTAGTAGTGCTTGGTATGTTGGAGGTAGCGGTGGTGCAAGCATGCTTGATGATGATGGCATGATGTATATTTTGGGTAGCTAGGATAACAAAACTTCTTATGGCCTGTATATTTTGGTGCTTGAGGTGGTACATATGCTAACCCCTCACACGACGAACTTGTGGTGGTAGTATTACATCCTCTTTTGATGTGGTGCTAGGTTGACACCATACTAGCTGGGCAACGAACACTCTGCTTGTAGTGCTGTTGGTAGGTTTGTGATGATCAATGCATACTTTGCTTATGTTGCTATTCCACCTTGTGATCATGTGTTGCTTGTTTTGCAAGTTCTAATGTTGTTGTTCTGTGTTCTAGTGGTACGTGGTGTTCAGAGGCAGGACTCCAGGGATCTACACAACCTGGAACGCTTGCTCGGGTCAGGTGGAGAATTACCCCAACAATTGTTGTAAGAGGTTCGACACTCTTAAGGAGGCAGAGCAAGCCTACTACATGTCCAAGGTAGAAGAGATCCCTCTCAAAGCCGGAGCAAGCAAATGTGATGAGGCCAAAGGTGGAGGACTGAGAGTTTGTGTCGACGTCTGGATGTTCTTAAGACCCTAAACCCTTGTAGGCAGATAAGCTCACCACTTGGCGTGCAAGGTTAGCAGAACAACCATGATCTAGGCAACCAAACGCGGTGGTTTATGTCTTAAACCCGAAATCTGGGCATCCAAACGCGGGGACTTTGCTTTTCTGCTTCCACCCAAACGGGCCAGGCTAGAAAATTGTGGACAACCAAACGGGCTACATAACATAGCTCCGGCCGCGTTTTTCTAAGGCCATGCCCGCTAGGGCCGAAGAGATGTGAGACCCATTTTCAGTCCGGGCAACCAAACACGCCCTTAGTGTATTATCGTGCAGTTCGCTTGTCAACCATTGTACCATGGTACAGAATATATTATGTAGAAATTAATCCAGAAGTATTTAAGGGGTGTTGCCGTGTTGGACACCTTGAAAAATTGACCAACCCCCGACGGGATAACTGAGTTTGCCGAGATCTGTACCTTCAATTGCAGATTTTAAACAAGTGAAACGCTTAACATCATACAATGCCTTGGTATCAGAGAATATACCAGATAGCATCTCTCTCCCACATAAAAAGCAACAAATATAGCATCTTTAACAAGAATGTAGTAGAACATATAATTCTCTCTACTATAGCATCAAGCAGATATAGCAAAAGATCCAGATGATCACGAGCTAGATGAATTTGGCAGCGACAACGTGTCTAAATTATGGTCCCGTGCTACTCACACGCCCAAACATAAAATTCAGAAATAATGCACTTGGGAGGCCAGAGAATATCTCCAGCACACAAATCCAGAAATTTACAAGTCCTGCAACTAAATCATGGTCAGCCGTGTGTAACTGACTCACGCTTAACAGCTCAAACACCAAATTCCGATGTGAATGCACCTTGTAGGCCAAATAATATAATGGCACACTTGTTTAGAAATTAAGAGGTGTACACTCCAAACACCAGACTGAAAGTCTGAGGAATGTTGAAGAACCAGGTGCAGTCTGGAATCACAATCACTATTAAGTAGCAGCATTGCCTTGCCACCGATCGACAGCATCAGTATCCACAATGCAGCAAATAGGCGCCCTTGTTCCTCTTGCCAACCACCAGTTCCCTCAACGTCCACGCCGGGTATACATTGCCGGTGGAGGGAGATCCAATTAAGGCCACCTTCTGATGCCCCAACTACGCCGGGCAAATCTCCACCAGCAACAGGTCAAGGTTGTTCCTAGAGCACCCAGCCCCCTACAAGCTGTCACTACTGTGAACACAAACCAGGATTCCAGTATGAGGTTCTCTGAGATCATCCCAGTTCCACTATTTTGTTGTAACAAAGATATTATACTAGTCTACTGTATTTGCTAATTACTTGCTGTATTAGGAAGGACAAATATTTCGAAGTTGAGACGAAAGTCAAGGACAATGAACTTGACGAACATGTTGTCAACGCTGCTATCTGCAGTAGTTACATTCGAAACGGTTAGCCATGTCAGTATTCAAGGCTACAGAAGATCTTTCCAAATTCATAGTATGATTTATAAGCTTCATGCTGTATCAGGTCTTGACAAGCTACTTGAAAGCGTTGGCATTAGTGTAGAGTCGATGGCATCCAATTGCAACGCACTCACTCTTTCAGAAGTACATCTAAAGTTCATTGCACTATCTAAGGGTTTGGTTTGCTAACACGCAACACAACATAGAGAACTTAGGACCCCTGATGCTGAAGCTGAAACTGAAACGAAGTTCCTTAAGGATTCAATCAATATAAGGTACAGAGATCTTGTTTATCAATTCAGATAAACATTAATTGATCATGTCATAGACACCATAATTCTAGTTTACCAACACTTATGATTTTCCTAGTCATCCATGTATATTAGGTGTACCATATCATACAAGAAAAAAATCATCAAGTTTATCTAGCATTGCCAGATTGGTGACAGGTTTGTCGTCACGGTGAAGCTTGTGCAAATGAAAGGTGTAAGAATGATACTTGAGCACATAATTGACACACTGCCAGATCATAAGGTATGCATTCACGACCAATCTTTTCCAAATGTAAAGTGGTCCAATATAAGGTGCTCTAATTCGTAGTCTGTTATAAGCTACTGATCTTTATGAGCATTTTCATGTATCTCTTGCCTTTTATACTCCTTTCAGCTTCAATTGGAAGCAAAGGAACTGTTATTTCCCTCGACAAATACTACCATCCAACTCGCTTAACCCCAGAGCTGTCAACAAAAACTTCTGCAGTTCTTCTCAGCCAAGGCTGACTAAAGCTTCAAAAGGTATCAGCAATACTATTAATAAGATCTAGCAATTGAATGTATGTGCTCTCTTGGAGTACAATGTTGCAATTGATCAACAGTAACAATCACCAAACCACCATTGTTTCCTCGAAACATCATATGTCACCTAAAAACATTTGTATTTTATTACAGTGCAGCTTGAGTAAGTACTTACTAAATAGGGGTAGCACATATGTTTTCTCGCTTGGATCACTAGGGGAAATACCGATGAGCAGATCTTAAAAGGCTTCACCATCTCTGTTAACAAACATGGACAGAAGTAATTTTATTTCCTTTTTCAAGTGGTGGTAAGTTTATAAACAAATCAGATACAGATAATTGAGCAACATTTTGCAGAACTTACATAATGCATAATACTTTGCTTCCAAAGGATAGCACAAAGAATACAACTCATTCACCTGGAGTGTGGCTGAAGTTGCAATGCTGACCTCTTTGAATCTACTACAGCACTTCAGTCAATGTACACCACCTAAACTATGCCGCTACAGAGCAAAAAACGTTCTGCTATGGTCTTGGATCAACCCATCGCATGCTTGAGCGAATCACCAGCACCAGCCTGGAAGAACAGGCACGAGAGAGCGAAGTCCGCAACGAAAATTCCAACTAAAGAAATGACCACTGCGGACGTCGTGGACTCGCCGACGCCCTTTGCTCCCCCATGGGTTGTGACGCCCCATGCACAGCTCACCACCGCAATAATGGCACCGAACACCTGAGATTTGATCAAGGAGCTGATCAAGTCCCACGGCCGCAGCGCCCTGCGTGCTGACTCCAGAATGATGCTGGTGCTTACACCAAAGACGGCGTCGGCCAGGAACGCCGAGGAGGCCAGCCCGAGGGCGAAGCTGATGAGGGTTAGGACAGGGAGCGCAAGCACGCAAGCGAGGACACGGGGTACAATGAGGTAATCAATGGGCTGCGCACCGAGTACGCGGAGGGTGTCGGTCTGCTCGGACACCTGCATGGTGCCGAGCTCAGCAGCGAAGGCCGAGCCGACTCGACCCGCAGCAACGACGGCGGTGACGACCGGGGTGAGCTCGCGAGCGAGCGCGAGGGCAAGGACACCGCCAACGGAGCGGTGGAGACCAAGGCGGGTGAACTCGCGCACGAACTGGATGGTGAAGGCCATGCCGACGAAGGCGGCGGTGAGGAGCGAGACCCCCGCGCTCCCGGGGCCCACGCGGCGGAGCTGCGCGAGGAGGTTGCGGCGGTGGACGCGTCCCGTGAGGACGCGGTGGAAGACCTGCCCCGCGAGGAGCAGCGCGGAGAGCCCCCGCCAGATCGCGCGGGGTGGGGACCAGTTGGAGAAGAGAGGGGGCGGGGGCGGTGGGGAAGGAGGCGGAGGGGAAGGCGAGGGCGCGGAATTGCTGCTGCCAGTGGCGGGGGGCGTGAGGGAGAGACGGGGGACGGACAGGCGGCGGCGTGACGAGTGGAGGCGGAGGAAGTGGGATTTAGGGCCGAGGTTGGCGCTGGAAAGGTGGAGGAGAGGGTTCGACGTGGCGGAGGTGGGGCGGAGAACGACGGCGGACGACATGGTGGCGGTGGCCAGAGATCGGGACGGACGGTCGTGGTAGTGGTGGCGTCGGGTGGGTGGGGGCCTGGGAGAGGGGGGGAGGTGATGGCACTGATGGGGATTGGGGAATGGCATCGGTAGGAGGAGAGGAAGGAGACTCTGACCCTCTGGTGGGCCACAATAAAGGCGCTACTGGGCTACAAATATACTGAATTGTGCACTATTCCGGACTTTGGGTTCTTCTACAGTTCCGTTTTAAGTGGGTCAGAAGTGATGGGAGGCCCTATTTGACGCATTCAAATTGTTCCACCGGAATTTCAGAGGAACCACGGTGTGAAAAAAAAAGGAGCTACAGACAATGACTTTAAACCTTATTCGACTAATTTGGCAAAACCGTAAGCACGTACTAAGCACATGTGGGGTTCGTGCAAAAGGCAAATCGGTAAGCAACCCACCGTGAGCTCTCTTGTCTACCATGCATGCATGCACTAAAAGCCAAAACTGCTGATGGCATCCCGCATTAAATACCAAATTCAAAAATTTAAAATGTTTTCTAGCTCAAACCGTTTATGCGATTTATGATCCGTTTTCACCGTTGGACTAGTCGCGTCGAGATATTCGAAACTAGATCCCATATCAATATGTTTCGACGAAAATTTTTTCGGACCCAAAAGTTACCAGCCACTAACACGTAAGTTACCAGGCAGTAGTATGTAAGTTACCACCCACACAACGATTCATTTTGGACGCAAAATATACAATGGATGGTAACTCTATCGGTCCAAAAAGGTTAACTCCATCAGTCTAGGTTGGGTAACTACATCACTACTGGGTGGTAACTCTATCAGTTTAAGGTGGGTAACTCTATCAATTTTTTGTGGTTAACTCCATCAGTTTAGGATAACTCCATCACTATTGAGTGGGTGGATAACTCCATTACTATTGGGTGGGTAACTCTATCGCCACTGGGTGGTAACTCCATCACTACTAGGTGGTAATTTTATCAGTCTAGGGTGGGTAACTTTATCGGTTTAGAGAGGATAACTCCATCGGTATACAGTGGGTAACTACATCACTATTGTGTGGTAACTCTATTAGTCGATGATGGGTAACTTCATCAATTTAGGGTGGGTAACTCAGTCAGTTTAGGGTTGGTAACTCCTTCAGTCCAGGATGGTAACTTCATTTGTGTAGGGTGGGTAACTACATCACTATAGGGTGGGGTAACTACATCATTGTTGGGTGGGTAACTTCATCACTACTGTATGGTAACTTCATCATTACTTGGTGGGTAGATTCATCAGTTTAGGGTGGGTAACTCCATCGCTATTGGGCGGTAACTTTACCAGTTTCGGGTTGGTAACTTCATTACTACGAGGACGGTAACTTCATCAGATTAGGCTTGATAACTACATCACTTCTGTATGGGTAACTCCATCAGTTTAGGGTGGGTAACTCCATCACTATTGGGTGGTAACTTTAATAGTTTAGGTCGGGTAACTCCATCACGATTGGGCGGTAACTTCATCAGTTTACGGTTGGCAACTCCATCACTACTGGGTGGTAACTTCATTAGTTTAGGTTGGTAACTTTATCACTACGGGGTGGTAACTTCAGTAGCTTAGGGGTGGTAACTACATCACTTCAGGGTGGGCAACTCCATCGATTTAGGGTGGATAACTACATCACTACTAGGTGGGTAACTTAATCAGTCTAGGGTGGGTAACTTAATCACTACACGTCACGCTCTTCGCCGAGACCCCCAACGAGGAGCTTAGTCATCAAAACGGCATCCATCGGAGTGGTTACTCGGATCACGACATGATCGGATAATATATACGGCATGGATCGGACAACAAATCTCGATAAGCTTATCGGACAACGACGACAAGAGGGATGGCGGCTTAACTAATGAAGGAGGGTGGTAACTTCTGAAAGAACAAACGATGTCCCGGATGTCGCCTAGAGGGGGGGGGGTGAATAGGCGATTAACACTTTTTCTATTTAAGGGCTTGATAATTGCGGAATAAAACTATGTGTTTAAATTAACAAGCCAACAACCTAAATTACTAGGTTTACCTATGTGCACCAACAACTTATGCTAAGCAAGGCAAGCAACAAGGTGATAGCAAGATAAATAACTTCAAGCACGAAGGCTATCACAATGTAAATTGCATAAGTAAAAGCTCGGGTATAGAAATAACCGAGGCACGCGGAGACGAGGATGTATTCCCGAGTTCCTCCTTGTTAAGGGAGTACGTCTCGTTGGAGGGGTGTGAGCTCGCCACAAGAGGCCTACTCAAGATGCCACAAAGGCCTCACCCTATTCTCCGATGAACCTCACCCAATGGATTGGTTCACCTTCCACTATCGGAATCCTTCGAGGCGGATTCCGGAGCCCTTTACAAATTCTCTTGGGGCACACACCCACAACTCAATTGGGGGCTCCCAAATTCGTGCCGAAGCTTCACAACTCGAAGTCTTCGCGGCACCTCCAACCGTCTAGGGTACACAATGCACCCAAGAGGCAACAAGCTCTTGGGAACACAATGCACCCAAGAGTAACAAGCTTCTCAACCTTCAACTTCACGTATCACCGTGGAGAGAGCAACCCGATGCAACTAATGCAAGAGGCAAGAACACACAAAGTGATCAAGTCCTTCACTCTCAAATTCCAACCAAGCAACAAATGCTTTGGGGGGAATAAGAGAGGAAGAACAAAGGGGATGAACACAAAGTAACCCCAAAATCTAGATCCACTAGTTCCCCTCACTTAGAGGAGATTTTGATTGGTGGAGTTGTAGATCTAGATCTCCTCTCTTGAATCCCTAAATTTGGGCAAGAATCATTGGAGGGATTGAGAGGAATCAAAGCTTTGGAGGTCAACAATGGAGGAGTGAGAGAAGCTCCAAAACTTGGGAACCATTGGGGAAGAAGACCCCTTAAATAGGTCCCCACCAAATCCAACCGTTGGGGGCAGTTTTTCCTGCGCGGGCCGGAAATTCCGGCACTTACCCCGGAATTTCCGGACCCCCCGAAGCGACCTGGACGCCCTGGGAAGCTCTCTGGACATGGTCCGGAACTTTGGGCCGGAAATTTGGCCGGAAATATCCGGGGGGCCGGAAATTCCGGCCTAAGGACCGGAACTTCCGGCCCTGTGAAAACTGCAAAAAGTGCAAAACGAAAACGGACATATCTTTCGCATCCGGACTCCGTTTTCGATGATCTTGGACTCGTTGGAATCGTAACAACAAGCTCTACAAGAATATACAAAGAAACATCATAGTCCAAAAAGGGAGCATAAAACCAAATGGGAAAAGGTAAAGCCATTCTATTAAAGAACAACCGGTAAATCTTCCAATATCAAGAACCCAACAAGTTTTTCATCCGGACTCCGTTTTCGATGATCTTGGGCTCGTTGGACTCGCAACGAAAAGCTCTACAAGATCATGCAGAGAAACATCATTGTCCATCATGATATTATAAAAGCAAATGGGAAAAGGTAAAAGCTCCTTTTCGCAAACCGAAAAAACCAAATCTTTTGCAAATGAAGTCCGAATGAAATAAAACCAATTTTGTTGAAAAGAGGACGACAATGCTACCTTTGGAAAAGCAAACAAGCAAAGGAGATTTTGCAAAGAAATGGAAGAGATAAATCTTCCGCACGGATTGAACCGGCAAAGTCTCCAATACCGAAACCGCAATAGAAGACGCAAATGCAAACCGTTTTCGGTGACCTTGGCTTTGTCATCCTTTTCCATTTTTATTCTTTCAGGCTGTTTTGGCTATTTGGTTGGCTGTTTCTCAAATGAAAGAGCACAACCCTTTCCATCACTTCTCTACATACTGGCATTCGGAGCTAGGAGCAGAGAAGAGAACTTACAAGTAGCAAAGCAGATATACATTGGAATGAAATGAAAGAGGGAGGCACGAGTGGAGCTTCTATAGACTTAGGGGAAATGCGCTGCTCCATTCTTTGCTCTGACCCGGCGAAACCGGAACTACCTCGGTCGAATAATTCGTATCTTTAGACCATTCAGAGCCGTTTGCATTAAGTGTTGGGATTTAGTTTGTTGTCATTACCCTCAACTTAATTGCCGTCCACCTCTTGCCGTGTTATTGGCTAGAGAAAGACAACCGATTGTAGACAAGCACCAAGACCACACCACGATAAGATCCAAATAAGAACCAATAAAGATGATTGCATGGATGCAAAGGTTTGAGCTCTCCACGAACGATACGATCACGAAACTCGGTCGAGAGCCCCTCTTGATAGTACGGCTATCTATCCTATAACCCGGTCTCTCACTAAACACCATGAGACCGGTAAAAATAGAAACCCTATCAAGATCATACCTTTGTCTTGCGCATTAATCCACTTGAGGTCGACGAAGACGATCTTCATCTCCTCAAGACGCATCACCTTTCTTGATTGCGCTTCGTTTGGTGAAGATTCACATGACGCTCCCCCATACACCAAGATGGGGAAAGCACTCTTCGACATATCTTCACTTGGACTTGAGGGTTGATCAATCCGCACAAAGCCTTGATCAACCCAAAACTTCTTCTTCTTCCCTTGAGCTTGACTCCAACAAATGGAGGTCAAGCAACGCACCTTGACTCCAACACATGGAGACAAGCTTGGCCTTGATCAACAAATGATCTTCAACCTTGACCTTGACTCCAACCAATGAAGACAAGCAAGCTTGGCCTTGGTCAACAAATGATCTTGACACAAGCTAAAGGACAACCTACACATAGAGCTCAACACAAATATTAGTCCATAGAGATTGTCATTAATTACCAAAACCATGCATGGGATCAACCATGCACTTTCAATCTCCCCCATTTTGGTAATTGATGACAATCCCGTTTAAGAGGGTTTATATAATGAATAAAGCAACCTTGCATGAAAAGCAAGCAAGGATGCAAAGCGCATTAAAGGCAAATGCAACAAAAGCATAAAACCCAAATTCCCTTAAACCCTCTAAACTTCTCCCCCATTGGCATCGATTGCCGAAATGGGAAGAAAAATTTAGAGAGCCAATATAATATGAGTTCCTCCATAAAGGTGTGCATTACTCAAGATATGAGTGAAATCAAATGCACTTATTCATTGACGAATAATTAGAGGAAATCAAACTATATTGAGGATCCAAAGATTGCAAAAAGATGAAATCATTTTAAACATCTCCACAAAGGAGAAAAGCAATCAAAAAATCCAAAGCGAGAGCTCTAAATAAAACCGGAGAAGCTCCCCAATTTTCATGCACAATTGAGAAGTGCACAAAAATGGCATCCTCGCTCCCCAAAATTATCTAGAACACGCAACAAGTGCAAGAGTGCATAATGCAAAAGCAAATCATAGCACTTGCACCAAAGATGTGGTTGAGCCATAAGGAGATACCAATTTTCAAAAATTCATCATAAGATAGGCCCAACCGAGATAAAAAGACGATCTTTTAAAGAAATATTTTCACAAGCTTAGGGATACCAATTGGAAACTAAAACCAATTGAAAATGCCAAAAGCTAGTGAGAGCATTTAGTCAAATGAAAATCAACATGCTCACCATGGTAGGCATGAGGTCAAAGATCTTGAAGAAATACATGAGTGTGTAAAGATACCAATAAACAATAAGACAAGCACTCATGAGACAAATTTGGAGCCACCAAAGAATTATAGAAGAAACACAAGGTGGCTAAAAAAGAAATAGGATACCAACTAAAAGGTGACCTCTCTCATATGTATAGGTTTCTAATTAGACAAACCATGAAGATATACATCCGCAAAGAAACATATACATACGAAATGGTTCGGGAAAAGAGAACAAGGTATCCAAAAGGAAGTCATAAATATACAAACGAGATTGTTGCTTGGAAGCATAGCACATAGCTCAAATTTATCTCATTGTATATAAATGTACTTCAAATATATCAAATGCATCACACATATCACTAAGGGAACAAGAGATAGTGAAGATGCTTTGAATTAGGCAACAAGTATCACAAGGAAATAATATCAATTGAAGAAAAAAGGTTTTTGCAAATTCATCACACATATCACAAAGATATATTAAGTGAAGAAGATAAGCCAAAACCACAACAATTGCACATAAAGGATTTCATGCCAAGAGGGAACCTACACAAGGTTGGATACTAGAAAATTATGCATGGGATAGATACTTGTTACCGAGATGACATTGGTGATGAAGATGATGAGAGTTGGTTTGACATCAAAGCTTGACTCCGACAATCACACGGTGAGAACACCTTCCTTATAAATGAGGCAAGCATCCAATGCATCTCCATTGTACCTAAAACAAAATTAGAATACAAAATGGTTCCAAACTCATTGGGTTCCATAGTAGTTAGATCAACTACAATATATAGGAAACACTCCACATAAATATGTGCATATAGATATGAAATTGAATTTCATGCACATCTTAGCCGATTTAGGATTCGGTGGAGTATCCCCTATATATTGGAACTAGAAAGACTAGCATGCTAAAAAATATATATACTAGTAAAAAGCATGCATAGACTTACAAGAACCAAAAGAGATACAAATTGGACAAAAACACCAAGTAAACCAATAAAGCACACCAAGGTGTGACAAGAAAAGGTTGTCCAAATTATATCAAAATCCAAATCAACACATGATTGAGGAAAAAATCAAATCAACAAATGATTGATTCCATAACACATCAACACATGAGGTGTGATATCAAAAGGAATCAAATCAACACAACAAATGATCGATAAGAAACCAATTGAAAATAAGATACCAATTAAAACAACAAATGTCAATTTAGGAGAAAAGATACCAAGAAGAGGGTGATACTTGACCGAAATCAAGTAAAGTGAAATAAGGCAAGAAGGTATCAAGACTCCCACAAAAAATATTAATTGGAACAAATATCTATGGAGGAGATATTAAATTCCAATTAATACCAATTGAAGGTACCAACACAAGATAAAGAATCAAATGCCAATTGAAAGGATCAAAATTGATAGATAGGTTAGTGTTCTAAATAAAAAGGAATGCTCCCCCAATATACATGCATTATCTTTGATATTTGCATTTGAATACAAAATGCATGCACAAGGGATCATTACTCTCCATATTTTATTTACAACACTAAACACTACCAATTGAAAAATAGGATCCATTCAAAAGGCAAGGAAGGCAATAGATAAAACAAATCAACGCAAGAGCCAATGTGAAGATGGTCTACAAAATCCACCACAATTACTAGTATCACTTGTCATGGACAAGGAGTAAATAGAGATATTTCTCAGTGGTATAAAGGAATGATGTACAAGACCAACTTCACCGCAAACTAGCAAATGGAAAAAGATAGGAATTAAAACACCATTTTTTTAAAGAGGTTTGTTGGTAGTTTCAATTATTCGAACCAACCGGTAAAGCCATGGTTAGAATAAAAGGAAACAAATGGTTTCTCACATAATATATGGAAATGCATATTAGAGAAAAACCACACCAAGCCCATGCAAACAAGGGCCAAAAGATAACCAAAAGGAAATTAGAACTTGTTCGAGCAAACATGCCACATAGGAGAAAGATAATTTGCAATATTAACTCTAAGTAGCAAACCTCAAATGTTCACATTTTTATGGGATTGTAATATGCACATAGCTTATTACTCCCCCATAATGTGATGATTCATTTTAATTTTAAACAAGAGGCAAATAAAAACAACTATAGAAATTAATGGACATGTAGAATTTGAATTTCTCATGAATATGACACACCACATAGTGACTAGATAAGTTGAAATATCAAAACTAGGTGGTGTGCTTCATGTACATACATTTTAAGTTTGTGAAGTGCACAAAACACATCACTCCCCCAAAATGGGATAGTCCATTAATATCTCAAAAGAGCCAAATGAAATCCACACAAGATTCAATAAAGCTCAACACACAAATTACACATACATGATATACAACTAACATACACAACCTTGAATAACAAGACAAGTAGGAAAGTAGCATATCACATACAAGCACATATTAGGAACAAAACTAACACATGCAAGGGAGCAAGCAACTTTCAAAGAATATATAAGTTAAATACAAGTTACCGCAAGGAGGAAGCATTGGATATGAGATAGAGAAATATATTCCAATTGACTTGGCTAGAGAAATAAAACCATGAAGATCCCCTAATTCTTCAAAAGAAACCAAGTCACCAATGTCCTCCACATCAACCTATTGATCAAGTTGAAGCTTGTTGGTCCCCAAACAAGTTGGGTCCTAAGAGGTTAGTCACAATAGGCTTGGGAACCCAAATGGTGCTTTTCTTGCCACCACTTTGAGCTCCCACATACTTGGCAAACACATTGCCAACTCTATCCTTCCCAAGAGAATAAATATCATCAATTATGATAGGGTTGGATGGGGTACCGTTCGTGCATGAAGAAGCAAAATGACCTTTGCCACGGCAAAGGTAGCAACACCGACTCTTCTTCTTCTTAATAGGCTCCTCAACTTGAGGAGCAATAACTTGAGTCTTCTTAGGAGGTGCCCTTTGTTCAACTCGTGCTTGAGCACGAGATTGAACAAGAGGCCGCTTCCCTAGTTGCTTCTCACTAAGAGGCTTCTTCTTCTTCATTGGGCAATCACGAACATGGTGCCCTTCTAGCTTGCACTTGAAGCAAATGATCTTGGCCGGATTCTTGATTTGAACTTGGCCCTTCTTCTTCTTCTCAACCTTGGACTTGTTCTTGTTGTTGGAGTTGAATCCAAGTCCACTCTTGTCACTGGGGGATTGTTGCACACTCAACATGTTGTCAAGTGCACGCTTCCCTTCATGACGCTTTTCCAAGCCTTTCTTCATGGAAGTGGCTTGGGCCTTGAGCTCTCCTCTTTTCTCTACATGGTTAGTGACAACACAAGTACTAGAGGAGGTAGATGCATCATTGTTAGAGCAACAAGGCAAAGCAAGCAATTCATCACATGATGTACCAACATTCTTAGTGGATGAACTACAAGGACTAGCACATGACAATATAGCATTATTAATTAAAGTTGTGCTAATATCCACATGAGGCTCACTTGATGTTACCTTTGTAGTGATGACCTCATGAGCTAACTCGAGACAAGCATAGGATGCTAGAAGTTCATCATTAGAGCTAGATAGCTTTTCATGATTTTCTTCCAACTTCCCATAGGATGCTAGAAGATTATCATTAGAGCTAGATAGCTTTTCATGACTTGCTTCCAACTTCTCATACTTGCTAGTTAGCAACTCAAGTTGAGCCCTTAGCTCAACATTCTCCTTCATAATAGATGCTTCACAAGAAGTGGAGTTAGTAGCACAAGCATCATTAACTTTAGGAATAGAAGAAGATAACTTGGTAAGCTCATCATTTAATCTAGCATTTTCATTTTTCGTGACTTTATATTTAGCATGAGCATGATCACGTTCTTTAATGATTTTAGCAATTATTTCATTATGAGACTCCTCGATAGAATTTAGTTTCTCCTCAAAAGAAGCACGAGTCTCTTGCTCTTCCTCAAGAGCATCTTCTAACGATGCTTTCTCCATAGCATCATCTCTTTCGATCTTACCCTTTTCTTCAAGGCTTGCTTCCAAGGCTTCAATAGTTTCCCCACGCTCAATAAGAGTTTTCATAATTTCAAATAGCATAGCTTGAGCATTTTTATTTTTAGGGAGGGCTTTAAGAATCGTAAGACCGTTATTTTGAAGCCTAGCATTAACCTTTTCCACATCATCTTCTTCATCATTTTTATCATCATCATTGTCATCATTATTATTATCATTGCTAGAAGAAGATTTAGCCATAAGGCAATGAGAGGTGGATGAAGAGCAATTAATTTTTGAACTACTTAAGTTCATATCTTGTTGCATAGCAAATTTGGTTTCCTCTACATTATTATCAATGCAAGATTTAGAGGGAACACAAGCATTTTTATCATGGCAACAAGATAAAGCAAGCATATCATAAAGAGATTCATCCAAGCAAGTTTTAGATGATATGCAAGGACTATCAACACTAGCATGTAAATCATTTATGGTGCTATGTGTGTTTATGTCCAAAGATGAAGCATTGCAATAAGATAGAGATAATTGATCATCAACAACGAGCTCACTATCCAAATTGCAAAGCCTATCACTACTCACCATTACATTGGATTGTGGCTTACCACATTTTGGTGAAGTAGACAAAGACGAGAACTCGTCACGGCCGGAGGTGGAGGGAGAGCAATCATCCTCAATAGAGTTGGACACTCCATATTTATCTTGAAGCTTGGTCCATAGCTCATGAGCATCCCGGAGAGGCATGATTGACTCAAACACAACTACACTCACAAACTTGCAAAACTCGTTAGATGCTAGAGCATCTAGATATAAGTTTTTCTCATCCTCTAAAGTCGTACTTGCGTAGTCCTTTGGAGGAGAAAAACCTATATCTAAGATACGCTCAATATTGGGGTCCAAGACCCGTAAGTGATTAAGCATATGAGTTTTCCAAACATTAAAATTTGTGCCATTAAATCTAAACAAGGAATTGTGCACTAAATCCCTAGACGACATCTTTACTCTCTAGGCGGTAAAGCCAAACAAGAGAGACGAGGCTCTGATACCAATTGAAAGAACAAACGATGTCCCGGATGTCGCCTAGAGGGGGGGGGGGTGAATAGGCGATTAACACTTTTTCTATTTAAGGGCTTGATAATTGCGGAATAAAACTATGTGTTTAAATTAACAAGCCAACAACCTAAATTACTAGGTTTACCTATGTGCACCAACAACTTATGCTAAGCAAGGCAAGCAACAAGGTGATAGCAAGATAAATAACTTCAAGCACGAAGGCTATCACAATGTAAATTGCATAAGTAAAAGCTCGGGTATAGAAATAACCGAGGCACGCGGAGACGAGGATGTATTCCCGAGTTCCTCCTTGTTAAGGGAGTACGTCTCGTTGGAGGGGTGTGAGCTCGCCACAAGAGGCCTACTCAAGATGCCACAAAGGCCTCACCCTATTCTCCGATGAACCTCACCCAAGGGATTGGTTCACCTTCCACTATCGGAATCCTTCGAGGCGGATTCCGGAGCCCTTTACAAATTCTCTTGGGGCACACACCCACAACTCAATTGGGGGCTCCCAAATTCGTGCCGAAGCTTCACAACTCGAAGTCTTCGCGGCACCTCCAACCGTCTAGGGTACACAATGCACCCAAGAGGCAACAAGCTCTTGGGAACACAATGCACCCAAGAGTAACAAGCTTCTCAACCTTCAACTTCACGTATCACCGTGGAGAGAGCAACCCGATGCAACTAATGCAAGAGGCAAGAACACACAAAGTGATCAAGTCCTTCACTCTCAAATTCCAACCAAGCAACAAATGCTTTGGGGGAATAAGAGAGGAAGAACAAAGGGGATGAACACAAAGTAACCCCAAAATCTAGATCCACTAGTTCCCCTCACTTAGAGGAGATTTTGATTGGTGGAGTTGTAGATCTAGATCTCCTCTCTTGAATCCCTAAATTTGGGCAAGAATCATTGGAGGGATTGAGAGGA
Organism: Puccinellia tenuiflora; assembly: GCA_012064385.1. NCBI lineage: Eukaryota > Viridiplantae > Streptophyta > Magnoliopsida > Poales > Poaceae > Puccinellia > Puccinellia tenuiflora. Next base: position 21,615 of record QRDG01000557.1, on the reverse strand, counting down.
ATCAAAGCTTTGGAGGTCAACAATGGAGGAGTGAGAGAAGCTCCAAAACTTGGGAACCATTGGGGAAGAAGACCCCTTAAATAGGTCCCCACCAAATCCAACCGTTGGGGGCAGTTTTTCCTGCGCGGGCCGGAAATCCCGGCACTTACCCCGGAATTTCCGGACCCCCCGAAGCGACCTGGACGTCCTGGGAAGCTCTCTGGACATGGTCCGGAACTTTGGGCCGGAAATTTGGCCGGAAATATCCGGGGGGCCGGAAATTCCGGCCTAAGGACCGGAACTTCCGGCCCTGTGAAAACTGCAAAAAGTGCAAAACGAAAACGGACATATCTTTCGCATCCGGACTCCGTTTTCGATGATCTTGGACTCGTTGGAATCGTAACAACAAGCTCTACAAGAATATACAAAGAAACATCATAGTCCAAAAAGGGAGCATAAAACCAAATGGGAAAAGGTAAAGCCATTCTATTAAAGAACAACCGGTAAATCTTCCAATATCAAGAACCCAACAAGTTTTTCATCCGGACTCCGTTTTCGATGATCTTGGGCTCGTTGGACTCGCAACGAAAAGCTCTACAAGATCATGCAGAGAAACATCATTGTCCATCATGATATTATAAAAGCAAATGGGAAAAGGTAAAAGCTCCTTTTCGCAAACCGAAAAAACCAAATCTTTTGCAAATGAAGTCCGAATGAAATAAAACCAATTTTGTTGAAAAGAGGACGACAAATGCTACCTTTGGAAAAAGCAAACAAGCAAAGGAGATTTTGCAAAGAAATGGAAGAGATAAATCTTCCGCACGGATGAACCGGCAAAGTCTCCAATACCGAAACCGCAATAGAAGACGCAAATGCAAACCGTTTTCGGTGACCTTGGCTTTGTCATCCTTTTCCATTTTTATTCTTTCAGGCTGTTTTGGCTATTTTGGTTGGATGTTTCTCAAATGAAAGAGCACAACCCTTTCCATCACTTCTTTACATACTGGCATTTGGAGCTAGGAGCAGAGAAGAGAACTTACAAGTAGCAAAGCAGATATACATTGGAATGAAATGAAAGAGGGAGGCACGAGTGGAGCTTCTATAGACTTAGGGGAAATGCGCTGCTCCATTCTTTGCTCTGACCCGGCGAAACCGGAACTACCTCGGTCGAATAATTCGTATCTTTAGACCATTCAGAGCCGTTTGCATTAAGTGTTGGGATTTAGTTTGTTGTCATTACCCTCAACTTAATTGCCGTCCACCTCTTGCCGTGTTATTGGCTAGAGAAAGACAACCGATTGTAGACAAGCACCAAGACCACACCACGATAAGATCCAAATAAGAACCAATAAAGATGATTGCATGGATGCAAAGGTTTGAGCTCTCCACGAACGATACGATCACGAAACTCGGTCGAGAGCCCCTCTTGATAGTACGGCTATCTATCCTATAACCCGGTCTCTCACTAAACACCATGAGACCGGTAAAATAGAAACCCTATCAAGATCATACCTTTGTCTTGCGCATTAATCCACTTGAGGTCGACGAAGACGATCTTCATCTCCTCAAGACGCATCACCTTTCTTGATTGCGCTTCGTTTGGTGAAGATTCACATGACGCTCCCCCATACACCAAGATGGGGAAAGCACTCTTCGACATATCTTCACTTGGACTTGAGGGTTGATCAATCCGCACAAAGCCTTGATCAACCCAAAACTTCTTCTTCTTCCCTTGAGCTTGACTCCAACAAATGGAGGTCAAGCAACGCACCTTGACTCCAACACATGGAGACAAGCTTGGCCTTGATCAACAAATGATCTTCAACCTTGACCTTGACTCCAACCAATGGAGACAAGCAAGCTTGGCCTTGGTCAACAAATGATCTTGACACAAGCTAAAGGACAACCTACACATAGAGCTCAACACAAATATTAGTCCATAGAGATTGTCATTAATTACCAAAACCATGCATGGGATCAACCATGCACTTTCAACTTCTTCATTAGTTATTACTCTCCATACTTCCACATCAAAGTTGACATTGCAAATTTGTATCAAAGGAGAAACTTTCTTCGCCATGCCTCACACTTCACAACAGCAGGAAGATCCACACATCACAAAGCCTACAGCTAAAACTACACATCAGGAGGGGGAAGGCATTCCGTCGAACACCTGGAGGAAACCAGATCTTACAAAACCTTGCATTCGGCGCGGACCAACGACGCCTCGAGGCAGACAACGCAGGTCAGCGCGGGTCCGCGCAAGGGGAGGAGGAATCGAAGAAGTGGAGGTGGCTGATTTGGGCGGGCGCGAGGCCGACGGGGTGAGGAGGCGGCGGCTCCGGGTGGTCGGGGAAGGCTCGGTACCGCCTGCTTCTTCCCTGGCAGCAGCAGGCACGCGCGGTGAAGACGTCAGCATGAGGAGGCACGCGGTGAAGGCGAAGAAGAGGAAGAGCGCGAGCGTGGCGGTCACCATAGCGCCCTGCACGCCCATGGAGAGGACGCGCGCCCGCTCCACGCGCGGGGCAGCAGCGGCGCTTAATAGCGGCCTCCTCCTTCCGGTGGGGAGGCTCCGGCGCGGCGGAGGCCGAGGCCGAGGTCCCACCGGCGTCGAGGGGAGCCATTCGCGGCGGCGATCTCTGGCCTGGCCTGGCTCAGCTTAGCGCTCGCCTCTCTGGACGACGGGGGCCGCGTGTCGGCGAGGGATGGAGTAGGAGGAGGAGGAGGTGGGTGGGGTGGCCGGCGTCGAGGGGCGAGCGACGAGGCAAGGTTGCCTGCGGCGGTTGGGGATCGAGGGGATGGAGAAGGAGCAGAAAGGGGATCGGGGAGGTCTCGGTCAACGGCACAGCTCGCGGGGGAGCGTGCGTGGACGGGGGATTGATCCAACGGCGCGGACTGATTCTGACGAAAATCGACCGGCTCGCGTCATGCGTATGGTTAAGCTAATCAGAAGCTGCTTCTGATTAGATTTGCCGTTATTTTTTAGTTGTATCATATCGTACACCTTTGTTTTTCATGTTGTTGGAGTTGTGTCCTATAGTCAGCGAGGTCGGATCAACAAAGTATGTGTATGTTAAAAGATAGTCCTTCATGTTTTATCTCAACTATGCCGTTGAATGTGTGGTTCGGTTGTGAAACCATATGTGTAATAAGATACTTTTTCAGAATATATTTTTAGACAATCTTGTAATATGGGCACTTAACTTTGACTAATGTGTTAAGTCGGCACACGGACTCAGCCAAAGAAGTTTGTCGAGTCGGACTGGCCCAATATGAGCCGCAATGAGCAAGATGTCATTTTCGAGTCTAATCAATATGTCACAATGCTTGACCTGAGGTTGTTGTATTATCTGGGTTGTGGATTGGCCGGATTAGGTTATGTCAAAATGCTATCTGTAACAAGATATTTATAAAATTAGAGTCTGGGCCGCATCGATAAGAAACCTGCGTGACGTAGTTGAGCAAGACGGTATTTTACCCTTCGAAGCGGAGAGATGTTCTCTGGGCCCACTCGGATGACTTGATTCGGGAAGCATGGCCATGCAACTCGACTAAGAGTTAGTCAAGCAGGACTAAGAGTTAATCGAGTGAATCAAGATCACAAGATAAATCACTACGTCCATTTGCGGTTATCTCTCAACCCTCTACTTACTTGTATCTAACTTATATCATTGTTTATCTTCTATGCATATTGTATCTTTCGTCATATACATATCTCCCACCTAGTTGCATAATGTTGAGAACCTATATTCTCTTTAGTTCCTACTTTGTTAAAAAAAGTATATTAAAATTTAGTTCCCGATTCACCCCCTCTAATTGACCTCTTTAGTATTTTCAAATTGCCCATACAATATAGTCTACTTTGTATGAAAAGTGGAGAGTTTTCATTTTGCACCATATTCTTTACACTTGTTTAAAAAAATCAATTTGGCACTTACAGATTAAAAAAATGACTAAAAGGTGCTAGCTCTTGTTGGCAGTATTGCAATTTTCTGCACAATATGGTGAGATGATCTTGAACTATGCCATGGATATGGTTATGACAATGGTCATTTGGCTTGAAAGTTTAGAATGTGTATACATATAATCCATTTTGTGATTTTTTTTCTACAAAATTGATCGAAATCGATGTTTATAATTTTTCATAACAACTACTCCCTCCATTCCATATAAGATGACTCGCAAATGGATGTATCTAGACATATTTTACGTCTAGATACATTCATTTGAGAGTCAACTAATATGGAACGGAGTGAGTAGTACACCTTAAATTACTCCTTGCCAAAGGATCCAATTTTTTAAATCTTCATTTTATGGTCAAAATCGTTGGTCAAATGAACTACTCATAGACAGAGGATGAGTCATTCGAGACTCTCTATCTCTATTGCATAGAATCATAGTTGGGTACCTTAAATGGTTTTTGATAATTTTAGGAGCAAACTATGTCGGAGAAATCGGTCTAAAGTAATTTAAGTGTGAGAAAGTAGTTATTAAAAGCAAAAAAATCTTAATACATGGGAATTGGCCATCCAATATAGTCTAATTTTTGTGGAAGTTGGAGATATGTCGTTTTGCAACATATTCTTTGATCCAAAAAAAATTGATACTCTATGACTATAGCATAGAATTTTAGTTAGGTGCGTTAAATTTCAAATTTAAACGATTTTGGAGAAATCGGCTGAAAGTCATTTAAATGGGTAAAAATAGCTACAATGCGAGATAATTCTTAATACATGGGAATTGACCATCCAATGTGATCTAATTTCTTTGAAAATAGGAGATGTGCTATTTTGCATCATATTCCTTTATACTCCCTCCGTTCCTTAATATAAGATGTTTTAGCTTTTTTACCTTTTTTAGATTCGTATGCACCTAGACGCATTTTAATGTGTACATTCACTCATTTCATTCCGTATGTAGCCCATAGTGCAATAGCCAAAACAATTTATATTAAGGAACGGAGAGAGTACTTACTAAAAAACATATTTTTAACACTTAGAAATTGAAAGACTATTTTTTAACTTAAAATTGGGAATTCATTTGGAGCAATTGCCTCGCATGCCAACTAGGAAGAATGATACTAAAAAGGTTTGTTTAAGTTCTTAAATATTTTTAAATGTTTACATGAGCGCCATGTGAGAGGGCCGAGTGTCTCTACTCTCTACCACGGCACTCGGCAATCTGTTTAGGTGCGTCCACATCAGACACATGGACATCCATTTTCCCTGGTGTTTTCAAGTTTGTCTAGTGCCTCACTCCTACAGTCGGCATGTATGGCGGGTTTACCAAATGCCATTAAAAATACACTCAACAATCAAGTGTTTTGCCGGGTGTTGCGGTTTGCCGAATGCATTTTCTTAGCACTCGGCATTTAGGACGATGTTGCCAATTGCTCGATAATTTGCACTCGTGACATAGCTTTTTCCGGTAGTACGTGCCTCCTCCTCCTCTTACAAGAAACAAGCAACGTACGCCGGGAAGGAATTAACAAGGTCACAGAGTTACAGTCCCGCAAGTTCAGTCTACTATCTATACATGTACAGTAGACTCTGAAGGTTTCAGAGAAATATAATACAAAATGTTCCAGAAGAATAGGAACATAAAAAATACAAAGCTAATTCAAAAATACTGTTTTAAATGTTGTCATAAGACGCATTGGATACTTACTAAATTGAGCTCGACATGACTACTAATCAATACTTGAGACTTGAGGGCACCTTAAAGAAGTAAGGAAACATTATCTTCAAAAAAGTGATGTCTTATGGCTCCTTCGATAATCTGAGTACAATTTCCTATTTTAATCGTATGTGACCGCGTTTTATCGCTCCTACGATCCTACCATCACTGAGCGGACAAATCACTGACATTTTTTCGAAATGGACAAGTATCTGATATTCGATTGAGATGCAATTTCGTTTCTGATGTGCAACAACAGGGTTACCGCTGGATCAAGACATTAAAGCTCCCAGCTTCCACACAGATTTTTTATGCTGCAATGCTATTATGCTACTGAGACCATTATGCTGAGATAGTTATGAGTTTTGATCGCGATCAAGGAGAGGTCCTGCGCTCGATTTCGATGGGCAGACCATGCAGCGGAGACGGCATGGGGTCCCTGACGAAAGTGTTCTTCTTAGAGGTGAGCTTCCATCTGAACTGCCTCACCAGGTGGTGCATGGTCACCAGCGTCTCTATCCTAGAAAACTCTATGCCGGGGCATATCCTTGGGCCACCGCCGAAGGCGACAAAGGAGCACGGCGGAGCCGCCGACGCTGACTGGTTCTCGAACCGGGACGGGTCAAACTTGGCCGGCTCGTGGAAGATGCTGGCATCCATGTGCGTCACGTTTGCCGTCCAAAATACCTGAACAACGGTAAGCGTTTGCATCAGGTTTGCTGGCAAGTCTCATGGTAATACTGCAATTGGTGTGAATTGTGCAAAGGGTCAGAATTGCAGTGACCTGCCATCCTTTTGGGATGAAGTAGCCGTCGAACTCGATGTCCTCCAGTGCTCTTCTGAAGCTGCCGAAGATTGGAGGCACCACGCGAAGTGTCTCCTGCGCGACTCGCCATGTTAATTTCATCTTGGCCAGGTCTTCCCAGGTGAGAGCCTCTCCATCTTCCTTGTTCTTCGCAATCTCTTCATGCTCTGTTCCACGAAAGAGACAAAACCTGACCATGGCTGGCTTGGAACAAACGTGTATGTACATACAGTCACTCAAATGGTTACTTGCCTTGAACCATGGCGGCGAGGGTGGCCGGATCATTGGCGAGTTGGCGGACCATGAACGTCATAAGGATGGACGACGTGTCGTGGCCGGCGATGAGGGCGACCATGGCGTTGTCGACGATCTCCTCGTCGGTCAGGACCCGCTCGCCATGGTCGTCCGTCAGGCTGAGCAGGCAGGTGATGAGATCGCTGTTCCTCGACGCCTTGCCCTGCTCGACCTTCTCCTTCTTCTCACGCGTGATCCCCGCGAGCACCCGTCGAGCCCTGCCGCTGGCCTTGAGGCTCCGGCTGAACGCCGTGAACGGCAGGTTCACCGGGACGGCCCACATGCCCGCCATCATGTGTGCGAAGTCACCGGCGAGGGCGTCCCGCGCGGCGCCCCGCTCGAGGCCGAAGAGCAGAGCGGAGATGATGTCGAAAGTCATCCTCTTCATCAGCGGCATCACCGTGACGGTCGCGCGCCCCGCCCAGTTCTCCTCGATGTGGCGCCGCACCTCGCCGTCGATCCTGCCCACGTACATCTTGAGCATGTCCGGCCTGAGGAACTCCAGTAGCGCACCGCGGACGCGCCGGTGGTCGGCGCCGTGGAGGTACAGGATGCTCTTCTCGCCGAGTATCCTCTGGACGGACCTGGGCTGCTTCAGCGCCAGCGCGCTGCTGAAGAACATGAACTTGTTGGCCGCCGACCCAGCCACGAGCACCGTCGGCAAGCCAAACAGCGACAGCTTCGAGACCGGCCCGTACCTATCGATCCGATCCCGTACCCACCTGTCGCCGTTGCTGCTGCGCATGGCGCGGAGCAGGCCGAGGCTCTGGCCGATCACCGGCAGACCGAAGGAGCCTGGCGGCAAGTTGGCCGGAGATGGTTTCTTGGCTCTGGTTAGGAGGTGGATGATGGCTATGCATGAGAGCGTCACCAGTGCCACCACTATGGGCAAATAATCCATTGGAGCGTGAGTGTTGTGAAGAATTGCAAACGAGGCTTCTGAACATATCACAGATATATAGGACAGGAGGCAGTCGAGTTAACTGTAGGATTTTTTTTTTCTTTGTATTTCTGACTACACGGGCATTTTTCCTATTAGCAGGTTGTTCCTGGCAGATGGGAAACACATGTCGAACAAGTAAATAATACGTACACGGAATCCTGACGAGTTACAAGCGCCGAGATGCCCAACAACCTACAAGACAAATGATTCCACAAACTATGAATACGAGCTAGATACGCGCCGGGAAGACAATGTCAGCATCATATCACATCCAACAACACCAATTCATGTCAAGTTGTCAACACAATTCCTCTTCTCCCCTCCCGTTCTCTCATATCTAATCATAGGAGCTGATGGCAGCTGTTCTGTGTTACTATGTGGTCGTGCGGTGTACCTGAATGTATTTTCGATAATTAGATCATCTCTAGCAGATACCTTGGAACGTCCGGTCTTAAAAAAATAGGGTTATCTGTTTTTGTGTCCCACGTCAGTTCACTTAGTACTATTCAGTTTTACCCCAATGTATTAACTTTCTTCACTTCTGTCCCTCATCCCTCCACCCGAATCTCGAAATGGCCAAACGAAGCGTATCTATCGAGTCAAACGCTTTGACCGTTATGACGCCGACAACTTTGATTGACCGACTCAAACTGCCCACGGTCTCTCTCTCGCTATTGAGTCATACAAGTTGAGATGTTTAGTCGCCCTACCTTATTTACAGTGTGTACGACCGGTTAACAAACCCGAACGTGGTGCTGGTCTACGTCGAATCTAGGGGTCGGTCTGACAAAGAGCTCTCACACATACCCCAAAATTCAAAATAAAAATATGGTTGGTTGTGACCAAAATTAGATTCCCCTATCATTTCAATTTAAGGAAACTCAAATTCATAAAATCTTCTTAACTAAACTCAATTTGCACTTAATTAAACTCGATACCATACAAAATCTGATGGTTGTGATCAAAATCATATACCAGAATCATTTCAACTTACTTAAACTCGATTTCATAAAAACAAATTCAAACATTCTCTTATCAGATAATACAGAAAAATTCAAAAATTGGAAAACCTACGTGAAGCTTCTTTTTAGTGTACTACTTTTAAAAAATCACAAACTTGCACTATCACAATTTTTATAAATCTTGACAAAAGTGTCTACCTTGTATGAAAATTCACGATTTTCAAGCCAAATGACCAAATGCATGGCCATATCCATGGCTAAGTGGCACAAACATGTGTTTTAATATTATAAATAAGATTATCAATGTGAAATTCAAAGATTTTTGAAAGTTTTTTTTCTTTTTTTGGTGCTAAACATTTTTTTTTGTGTGAAGCAGGTACCACAAATAAGAATGTAAATTGGACTTTTATAGTTTTTACACGAAATATCTCTTATTGGAGGCACAATTCCTGAAATTCATGGAATTTTTTATCTTGTTAGGTATATTCCATTCATTAAATGAGTTTAATAGGATTTATTGAAAGAAATTAATTAAAATTTGAACTTCAAATCCGTTATATTTTGGCCCTAAAATTAGAGAAAATCATATAAAGGTAGTTTAACATAATTCTACGCAATAGACCCAAAAAGTTGGAAAAAAAATCACCACCTAGCTATGAATGGTCGAGTTTTTTTTAAATATTATTTTTTTTATCGTAATTCGGAAAATATTACGCGGAACGAAAAAATTCCAGAAATATTGCGCGGTCGGCTCGCGGCCGGCCGAAACGAGTGTTTCGGCCCTCTGTATGCCGAAAGGAGTGTTTCGGCCCACTGACGGCCGAAACATACCTAGGCCAGGCCCGCGTCAGAGGATCCACCTTTTCGCGTGGGCGGCGCGCCGACACACATGTGTTTCGGCCCGCAGCAGGCCGAAAAGTTGGTTTTTTTGCATTTTGGCCCTCGACACATCTCCCGCCCAATTTTCCCGCCATAAATTTGCCGCGCAATATCACCCGCCCAATTTTCCCGCCATAAATTTGCCGCGCAACATCTCCCGCCCAAATATCCCGGCCTATAAAAAACCGTCCCCGTCACTCAGTAAGAGCAAACGTTGTACTCACCCTCTCTAGTTCAAGTGAAAATGAGTTTGCCTTGCTCCGACCAAGCTATTAGGCCGAAAAAGATGAAGGATGCGAGTCTCCCGCAGGGGGTGGAGGTCGTGCGGTGTTGGTGCGGTAGTGAATGCAAGGTGAAGGAGGTGACCGATTTCTCTGATATGTTTGGCATGAAGTTTTTCATGTGTCCCAATCACGAACACGATCCACCAGTTGCGGAGTCGCCTTATCAGAAGGCTCCGGTATGTTTTTTATTCGTGATAAACATTCAATTTTTCGGTGTTTACTATTGTTGTTTTAAGAGAAATTATGTTTCTGTTTTAGTCTCCTCCGCCCCTATGCCCGTATTATCGTTGGATAGACAGTAAACAGCCGGAGTGGGCGGCGCGTGAAGTTCATGACAGGCTGCGCCGTGCATGGGAGAGTCTGGATAGAGAGGAACGGCAAAAGAAGGCTGAAGCAGAGGAGAAAGTTGCGCAAGCCAGGGAGATGAGAGAATATAGAGAGAAGCAAGTGCGTTTTTTTCGGGAGATGGGGAGGAAAAATGATGAAGCTAGAATCCGAATGGAGGAGGAAGAACGAGAGCGTAAGGAGGCACGTGAGGCAGAAAGACAGAGGCTGAAAGAGAGGGCTCGTCAGGCCCAGGCAGCAGAAGAAGCCGGCGATAGGAAAGGAAAATATCCACGATGGACTCAGTAGATTATGGTCAATTTATTTTAATAATATCGTGTCGCACCAGGTTGTATCTTTATTTCAGATGTAGTGGTTTATTTAAAGCTGCCTTTTCTATTCCCGCCATTTCTGTTCCCGCCCAATTTTTTCCTGCCATTTATGCTCCCGCACATTTACGAATTAAAATATAGTCTTAAAAATTACGACATAATCCATACATATTACGAATTGAAATTTAGTTTTACAGAATAAAACAGAGTCGACACATATTACAAATTAAAACATAGTCGTTAATACATAGTCGATATTTATTGCCGTACATTACTACGCTCCTCGCCTTCCTCCACGTCCTCGGCTGCCTTGTCCACGTCCTCGGCCGCCTTGTCCAGGATATTTGGTACAATATTTTTCTTTGTGCCCTTTTTCATTGCAAAGCAAACATATTCGAGTACACCCACCAGCTTCAGACTCATCCATATTATTACGGATGCGACGCGACTGTCGTCTTCCTCTACTTACCCTCATTAGAGAAGGGTCTGGAACGTACTCCCTTTCTGCCGGGTTTACCTTGTTAAAATTACCAACAACCCTAAAACCAGTCATCTCCCCCGTCCAAGTATGAAGCACCTCCTCCTTCCTGTAATATGGTGACACGAAACACCCTGGGTTCAGTCCCATCTGAGCACACACAGCCAAGACATGTGAGCAAGGCAGATGGTATAGTCTTGGTTTATTGCATGTGCACTCACATGTTGGATGTTCTTCATTACCAATCCTAACCTCCTGGGTTAGCAGCTCATTAGCTCCGCCAAATCTTCCAGTCGGTAAACGTACTTCAAACCTCGCTTCTTCATTACCAATTCTCACGACTGAGTGCAGCCGTGCTTTTTCTATCTTCTTGTCCATGTACCTCTTTATCTTCCTGCAGTAAGGTGTATTGGGAAAATCCTCAATATGCTTGACGGCTTCTAGCCGTCTCTCCCTAAAATATGTCATTGTTCCATGCAGCACCCCCTCCACTAGCGCTGTCAATGGCAGACTTCTATTCCCTCTAAGGACGAAATTATAAATCTCAGCAAGGTTGGTTGTCATGATGCCGTACCTAGCTCCATGTGTATCGTGCAGCAAAGACCACTTCACAGGGGGCTCTTTCTCTATCCACTCTACAAAATTCCTTATTCTTGTTCCCTTTTTCCTCTTCGTTCCGGGTGGGTCAATTCCAGGAAGGTCACACAAACCTACGGGTTCTTCATCTTCTCCCATCATTGCGGCCACCTGTGTAGCTACAGCTTGTGCCCTGGCGGCTTTCCTCTCCCTCACTTGCTTCCTCGTGAATTCATTCAGCCTCTCCCATATAAATTGATACTTCCTCCGCTGGTTCTGACTGCAAAGTCTTTTAAAAAGGTTCATCAGACGTTTACTCTTAAACTGTGAGTAAAAATTAGCGCCAAGGTGGCGCATACACCAACGGCTCTGCAAATCAGTCCATGGCGTTGTTTCATCAATGGAAGGGTGTTGAAGTGCCTTAATAGCCTTTAACATACCAGGATGTCTGTCATGAAGAATGCAAACATTGGGCCGATCCTGCACAATAGCTATTTTTATTTGCCTGAAGAACCATAACCAACTCTCATAGTTCTCACCCTCAACAAAGGCCATAGCAATTGGGATGATCTGATGGTTCCCGTCCACACCTATTGCGGTAAGGATCTGCCCCTTGTATTTTCCTGTGAGAAACGTTCCATCCACACACAACACCGGACGACAATGCCTGAAAGCTTGGATGCAAACAGAGAATGCGAAAAATACCCTATGCAAAACCTTATATCCAGGAGCCGTATCCATATAGCGGTGCTGGACGTCCACATAAGTGCCAGGATTTCTATGCTGCAATGTGCGAAGAAGACGGACAACGTTGTCATACGAGTCCAAAAAGGTTCCGAACCTCTCCTCTAAAGCTGTCTGCTTAGCTCTCCAAGCCTTCCCGTATGAAATATCGTAGGACCATCTTGCCTTTACTGTGTTCTGGATATTTTTGGCTGGAAAATCTTTCGTCTTCACAATCTCACTGAATAAGAGACGCGCAATGAGAGTGGAAGTTAGATTTGGATGTTCTTTCAACATGTTCTCTCTGATACATGTGTGAGCCACGACGTCCGAGACGAGCCAATTCACGTCATACTTCGGAACGTGTGCATGCACCCTTCCAGGACAGCCAATTTCAACACAACTCAGTGTCAGATATTTTGGACATGACACATCAGTTCGGTAAATCTTCTGTGTGGACATTGCCCACCTTGTCACGGCGTCCCTTAGCTGCTGCTTCGAGGTATACTGAGCACCTACTTCAACATTATTCATGTGATACTCCCATGCCGATTCCTGCCCAGTATTCACAGTCATGACGGTCGACATGTCCTCATTCCAGGAATTAGGAATAGGCACATCATCATCATTATCTTCATCATCTTCTGCATTATCTTCTTCGTCAGAATTAAGATCCGTCATCAACCCATCCTCGTCTTCGTTCTCCATCTCTTGCTGCATACTTCCTACGCCCGCCTCCTCATCCTCTTCCCAATGCTCATCCCCGTCAGCCTCACCACTTTCAGGACCCTCACCGCTTTCGGGAGCTCCTGCCGACTGACCACTCTCTACACTTTGAGACATAAATTCAGAAGGATCAACAGGTTCTGACCCTGTTGCCTGACTATTTTGTCCAGCTTCATAACCAACGCCACCTTGTGCCAAATTGTTCTGCTTAGGCACAAACAACACGAGGATGATAGGTTTCGTACCTCGGCGTTTGCATGATGCTAGCCAATTCACCCAGGCCTGTGTCCGATCTAGCGGTATCAACTCCCAACAAATATTTGTACGAGATTTTGACCACAATGACTGAATCCTAACAGTCCATAAATTAGGATCAAAGCCAAAATTCATCGTCAAGTAGTGTTGGACCGCGCTTATTCTCACTTTATCAGGCTCCGTCAACGGAATCTCCACATTTGCAAATTCACTCAGATCAACCCCAGACTCATTTGTGCGGACAGTACCATAACCATAGTAAACGACAATACTAACCACTTCGGACATGTCTCCTCACCTAAACAAACATATTGCATCATCAAATACTATATAACTAAATAATCTTAATAAGATATCCACCTACAAAATTACATCCACCTAAAATAAATCTAATCTTACAACTTATCTAAACAAAATTATACACCGAACAAGATTTGGATTTACCCTTGATGCGTGCAAAATCAGTCGTTCCTCCTCCCGAAATTCAACGTAGCATCACCACCACCGCTGCACCGGTACTGCTACTCCACCAACATCACCACATCCCTCCATTATTGCCCACCATTGCTCCACCACCGAAACTAAAACTAGCTCCAAAAACTATCCCAAGAACAGATCCGGGATGCCCTTGGCCTCTAGTTTTGATTTATGGAATAAAACGTATACTTTGCTGGCTATTTTTAGAGATCAATCGAGAGTTCACCGGAGCTTTTTTCGGAAGAGAGAGGAAAGGAGAAGAGGCAGGCAAAAGAAGAAAGGGAGAAGAGAAGAGGAATCAGGAGGTGTCGGCAGGGTGGGAGGGGGTGGAGGTGTCGGCAGGGTGTGAGGGGGTGGCTCACCCCGTTTCGGCCGCCAGTGGGCCGAAAAGATCATTTCGGCCAGCCCCCGGCCGAAAGGAACGTTTCGGCCAGCCCCCGGCCGAAAGAATGGGGCCCGCGCTGCGCATGCGCCCGCCAGCGACCTTTTGGCATACAGAGGGCCGAAACACTCTTTTCGGCCGGCCGCGAGCCGACCGCGCAATATTTCTGGAATTTTTTCGTTCCGCGTAATATTTTCCGAATTACGATTAAAAAAATAATATTTAAAAAAAAAACTCGAAGATGTGAAGCTTATATTTTAACTTTCTTTTTAATTTGTTTGCGCGAATTGTAGCACACGTTTATGTATCTTTCTGCCAGATTGATTTCTCGAGAGTTGGACGTCTTTGTTTTTAATTTGATTGGAATTCATTGGCAAGGCCTCAGAGTTGGAGTGGATGATCGAGTGGTTGTCATGCATCTATATTATGCCCCCCTCCCTAAAAAAAATGGAGTGGTTGCCGTGCATCTATATTTTGCCCCTCTCCCTAAAAAAAATGAAGGGGGCCTGTGTCATAGAGTCCACAATACGTACAGATCCAAAAAAAACCATTAGACAACACGTTAAGGAGCAATATGCACATATGCATAGATATAAGAAATGTGAACTATTTAAAAACACGATGATTCATTTAGTTGTGTCACCCGTAGCAACGCACGGGCATTTTACTAGTAGAAAAAAAAGACTGATTTCGTCAGAGACCTCACTGGAGACCTCGCCGGAGATCTCACAGCAACAAAAATGTGTTATTGTAGCAAAATCGACATCGCCGGAGACACTCGCCGGAGACATCAACGAAGACCTCGCCGGAGACATCGTAGCAAAATATTTATACTAAGGTAGCAAAACCATATAGCTATAATAGCAAAACAATTGTTGTATTGCAGCATCGGAGCAAAAATCTTCCGGCGAGGTTCTCCGATGAGACTTATGATGCAAAACAGCATAACAAATTGTAGCAAAAAAACTGCGGATTTGCTGCATCTATTCTACGGATTTGCATCATATAGGAAAATTGTTTGCTGTTAAACTTCCAAACTTTTGCACCACATCAAAGAAAAAAATGTCAACAGAGAACTTGCTACAACTGCTATGTAGATTTGCATCAAAAGTGAAAAAATTATGCTCCAAATGTTCGAAAAATTTGCACAAGATCAAAAAAAAGAAGGACAAAAAATTCATCGTAAGAAATTTGCTCTGCCAGCACCGCTGCCCTCCATGGCAGCACCACCACGGCCTAACGGCAGCACCGCTGCCTCCCCTTGGCAGCTGATAGCTCCTGGCCGTCTCGAGGTGGTCCTGGCCGCTCCGGCGTGACGTAGGGGAGCCGTCCCGGCGACGACGGCGCGTTGGAGATCCGTCCCCCGGCAGCAGTGGTGCGATGGGGATATGTCCCGACGGCGGCGGGGCGCAAGGGAGGGCGACAGTCAAGGGCGGCCGCCGGAGGCGGACAGCGGAGGCCGAGGAGGCGTGCGGCGGCCTTGCGTGGAGGCGCGGGGCAGGCGACCTCACCGAGGAGGCGCGCGGCGGCGGCCGGGCCGGAGGCGGAGGGCGGCGGTTCTCAGGGAAGCGCGACGGTGGAGGGCGGACGCGTACGGCGGCGACGCGCAGGGGAGGACGACAGTGGAGGGCGGCGACCGGAGGCGGATGGCGGCGGCGCGCGGGGCAGGGCGTGGGCGGACGGCGGCGGCACGCGGGGGATGGCGACGGTGGAGGGCAGCGACCAGAGGCGATGGAGGCATGGTGTCGTAGTATGAACCGACGGTGAAGATACGGGGCTATGTACGCGCGGGCATCGTCGATGTGGGTTAGTAGACGAACGACACGGGAAAAAGTATTTATACAGCTTCGGGGCCCGGGAAACATCATCCGGTAATACCCCTACGTGCTGTTTGTGGCTAGGTTGTATTCCTCTCATGGTGGAAGTCGCCGATGAGGCGGCTCCTCTTCTCTAGATGGTCTGATGCTATCGGGCTCTGTCCCGGTTGTGTTGGGTCTGTCTAAGTTGTGCCCTCTTGGGGCGCCTTGCCCCTCCTTATAAAGGTGGAGGAGGCCGGCTTACAAGTAGAGTCCTCTTAGAACTCGGCTAATCTATTACAAGTAGGAAAGGTGAGTCCTTTTCCTATACTGACTGGAGTCGGCCTGCTGGGCTTCCTCCTGATGGGCCTCGTTAGTATTCCTTACGGGCACCCGTGTCCCATATCCACGACAGTAGCCCCCGAGCTTTCGGGTGACTTGTAGAGTCATGCGGAAGGTCTTGATTTGTTGAAGAAATGGGACACAGAGTTCGTGCCGGGTTCTTTGCCGGCTTGTAGATGTAGCGCTTGCCGAGTCGTAGATGTCAACGATGTCGCGGAACCCGGCTTCAGCCTTTGCCGAGTTGTCGATGTAGACTTTGCCGAGTTGTCGATGTAGATGTTGCCGGGTTGTCGTTGTAGATTTTCCTGAGTTGTCGATGTAGGCGTTGCCGAGTCGTCGATGCCGGCTTCGCTTGCCGACTTGTTAATGCCGGCTCGTCCTGCCGACTTGTTAATGCCGACTTCTCCTGTCGACTCGTTGATGCCGACTTCTCCTGTCGACTCGTTGGTGCTGACTTCTCCTGCCGACTTCTCCTGCCGACTCGTTGATGCCGACTTCTCCTGTCGACTCGTTGATGCTGACTTTTCCTGCCGACTTCTCCTGCCGGCTTGTTAATGTCGACTCGGAATTTTTCTCCGAGTCCTTTCGACGAGCTGCTTCTCTTCTCTCGAGCTTGTTTACACTGGTATATTTATAGCCCCCAAGCGCCGAGTTGTTAACTTGTGACATCTTGGAGCTTGTATTGATGACTCATAAATTCAGATGATGTAGCCCCCGAGTGCCGGGTCGTTTGCCTGCGACGACTCGGGACTCCTTGATGTATAACTCATGACTTTCAGATGATGTAGTCTCCGAGTGCCGGGTTGTAAACCTGCAACAATTTGGAGATAAAAACTTTTGGAATTTGATTACTGCTTAACTTGTAGAAAAACCTGATCCGTGAGTAGCCCCCAAGCGCCGGGTTATTTGCCTGCGACAACTTGGAGCTTCCAACTTTGTATTCCCTTTGACTTAAACTGAAAACCTGATAACATGTAGCCCCCAAGTGCTGGGTTGTTTGCCTGCAGCAACTCGGAGCTTAAAACTTTTTGAACTTGATTGATGCTTGAGCTGATTTGGTTCTTATAACCCTTCTTAGTTTTATACTGATGAATAAGTAGGCCCTGCCCGGTCTTTGCTAATTAGCAGCCGGTTTGTTGTACAGGTTGCATCTGACTTACCAGATAAAACTAAGGATAAGTTGGCATCTGAGCCAGGTCAATGAGTCTAAAGCTTGGCTTTTTCCTGAAAGACAAGCCCCCAAGGACCTAATGATCAAAGTTAATAAAGGCGCACTTACTGGGTGTCTCGGCAAAACTCTTACTGTAGAGAAGCCGGCTTTATCACTTTGATCATGCTATAATATTGCAGAGCTCTCTGGGCTCGTTGGTATTGCGGAGCTCTCTGGGCTCGTTGGTATTGCGGAGCTCTCTGGGCTCGTTGGTATTGCGGAGCTCTCTGGGCTCGTTGGTGATATATAAGCTGGAGTATAAGGACATTTATATTTTTTAGAAATCCCTTTATGGGTGTAACTAAATCTTTCCAATAAATCTGATGCAAGTTATAAAGAACTTGACTTTTAAAGAAAAATCCATTGCGAGCAATATATAACTCGACTTTGAAAAAATCCGATGCAAGCAATAGATGGCTCGACTTTGAAAAAATCCGGTGCAAGCAATAGATAGCTTGACTTTGAAAAAATCCGGTGCAAGCAATAGCTCGACTTTTGAGAAATCCGTTGCGAGCAAAGGATAGCCCGACTTTAAATAAATTTGGTGCGAGCTATTTGAGAGCTCGACTTTTCAGAAATCCATGGCGGGTTTTAAAAAACCCAACTTTGAGATTTGGCTATATTAAACCTCCAAGAATCGATTTGATATGCCACCTAGAATTTTCTGAGAATAATAACTGTACTTAATTTATACTAGCCCCTTTGCATTATTTAAAACTTACTTTGTAATCTTCTGTATTATCTCTGCAATTTCTTCATAAACCGGATATGTGGCTTCCGGAATTAACTCAAAGGGGCTGACTTTATATAATTTAACTGAATAAATAAAATATGAAATTTTAAATAAAAATGCAACTTAGCTGTTTATTTTCTGTAGCTGATGATGACGCTGGTGAGTCGGCGAGCCGTTTGAGATCGGCCGCCGCTGGAGTTTCGCAGGAGTCGGAGACGATGATGCGTGTGTTCCGTGACATGGCGAGCTAGCCACCTGATCGCCTTCTTTTTTTTTTTTCTGCTGCTGCGTACGCTAGACAACTAGCCTTTTCCTTTCCTTGATTAGTTTCCTTGATCTAGTGCGAGTCGGAGTAGTTGGTTCTCAGGACTCGTACTCTGGCCGGCTCCTTGCTTTCTTTAATCAACTTTTCTTTTCTTTGATTCCGTCGTCCGAGCAGTACGCGTGACTAGTACTCGGTTTGTATTTCTTTTTTCTTTCCTTGCACGTTAAGATGTACGTGATCTACCTTGCTTGCTCCACGCGATCCAACTCCCCGACTGATTCTTGCTCTTTTCTGGCTGGCCGCGTACGCGTAACTAGTCTTTTCTTTCCTTGCGTAGGCAGCTCCATATGACCCGTGACGACGTGGGACTCTGGGTCCATCTGGGATCCAACTCGAAAACCAGACAGAATTACGGAAGCCGGGCGCGCGGCGCTTTGTTGATGATGACGTCGCGATAGCCGATTGATCCTGATCATGTACGCTAAATCAAACGCACGCGAGGGCAGTGATGATGTCGAGGCCCGCACCCGCCGTGTGGATGAAGATCTTGATGCGTCCGAGATGCTCGAACGATGTGGTGATGAACTCGTCGTCGTCGTTGATGAAGATTGGGCCCATCGAATTGTGAATCCACGCGCACTTAGCCCCACGGTGGGCGCCAAATGTCGTAGTATGAACCGACGGTGAAGATACGGGGCTATGTACGCGCGGGCATCGTCGATGTGGGTTAGTAGACGAACGACACGGGAAAAAGGATTTATACAGCTTCGGGGCCCGGGAAACATCATCCGGTAATACCCCTACGTGATGTTTGTGGCTAGGTTGTATTCCTCTCATGGTGGAAGTCGCCGATGAGGCGGCTCCTCTTCTCTAGATGGTCTGATGCTATCGGGCTCTGTCCCGGTTGTGTTGGGTCTGTCTAAGTTGTGCCCTCTTGGGGCGCCTTGCCCCTCCTTATAAAGGTGGAGGAGGCCGGCTTACAAGTAGAGTCCTCTTAGGACTCGGCTAATCTATTACAAGTAGGAAAGGTGAGTCCTTTTCCTATACTGACTGGAGTCGGCCTGCTGGGCTTCCTCCTGATGGGCCTCGTTAGTATTCCTTACGGGTACCCGTGTCCCATATCCACGACACATGGCCTCGGCCTGGTTCGCGCGGAGGAGACACCCGTGGGGAAGTTTTCTCGATGCAAAAGCAGCGAAGGGATAAGGTGGGCACGGGTCCAGCAGGACACGCGGCGAACGCTCGAGGCGGGGGACGGAACCGGGGCGATCCCCCGGATGATTACTATACTTTTCCACAAAAAAACCGTCGGGATAAAATAAAAATAAAAATTACACGGTTCGCTCGGTGACACGAACCCGATAAGGTCTGGTGGAGCCAGGAGGCTGCCCGGCTCGGTCGGCCGACTCAGGTGCAGAATAACCTATTATGCACCCAGGGCTCTAATAGAGTTTCTATATATATATATATATATATATATATATATATATATATATATATATATATATATATATATATATATATATATATATATAACTTCAAAATCGAAGGCCATCACAAGAAAATAAAATCGGGGTATAGAAATAACCGAGACACGTGGAGACGAATATGTATCCAGATGTTCCCTTAACAAAGAAAGTTAGTCACCATTGGAGAGGTGCGGGTTACCATGAATGAATCCCCGAGCACCATGAAAGCTCACCTTTTTCTCCAAACCCCCACACGAAGTAAGGACCCTTTTCCTTATGGCTAGCTTTTACTCGACTCCGGAGATGGCAAGTGATGACCCGCAAGTGTAGGAGATCTATCGTAGCTTTTTTGATAAGTAAGAGTGTCGAACCGAACGAGGAGCAGAAGGTGTTGACAAGTGGTTTTCAGCAAAATTTCACTATATATACTGCAAGAGAAGTTTGTAGTAACAAGGAATTTAAAAACAAGTAAATAAAATACACAACGTAAAATTGCAGCAAGTGGTCAAATCCTTTTGAGAGAAAAGGACAAGCCGTTTGTGGTACTTATGATGATTAAAACGTTCCTGAGGACATAAGGAAATATTGTCAAGTTGCTTTCGTCACATCCCATCAATTAACTTTCATTGTTTTCATAAGTGTTGTGTGGGTGAACCTAAACTAGCATACTGCCAGTACTTGGACTCATACACTCCTGTGATTATACCTCTTGCAAGCGTCCCCGGATACAAGAAAGTAATTAAGACAAATCTAACTACAACCTTAAACTATGAGATCCTATACTCTCTCGTGCACCGGTTTTACAAATCGGGGTTCGGGTTTCTGTCACTCCAGCAACCTTACCATAAGCAAACCAACACATGATGCATTTCCTTATGCCAATAATGGTGAAGTGTCATGTAGTCGACGTTCACATGACAACACTAGGGAAATAACACCACAACTTAAATATCAAAGCATTAAACATTACTCAATTTAACATGACTACTAATAACGAGACTTTTCCCATGTCCTCGAGAACTAAATGAGCTACTCACAAGACAACATATGGATCATGATCAAAGGTGATGAATATATGATGAACAATCTGGTCATAACAAACTTTTACCGATAAAACTCAATAACATCAACTACAAAGAACAATCAACACCGATAAAGTTACTCTCAACAATAGATACGAGTTACAACTTGGGATCGCTCGGATGGAGTGGGAATGAAGGTGGAGATGGTGTTGTCGGTGGGGATGATGGTGATGATGACCCCGATGATGTCCGGCATGATAACGATGACGATGACAATGATTTCTCCCTCCGGGAGGGAATTTGCCTGGCAGGAATCTGGATGTCGGGGGACCTTTTCTTTGTCTAGTTTCCGCCCCTGAGGCGCAGTGAAAAAATAATGCAAAAATCCTCTCGTAAGTTTTTAGGTCAGGACGAAGATATACGCGAAGGCGCGTCAGGAGGCGAGCATAGGGGGCCCACATGGGTGGGGCCCGCGCCCCAGGGTGGACCCGCGAGTCCATGCCGCGTGGCCACCTGGTGGCCCTCCTGGCACCCATATTTTGGCTCTGTGGCTCCTTTGCCTTATCTTGATCGCTCGAATTTTCTGATATTTTTCGGGGCTATGGAAAATAGGTGTCTTTTCGGGTGGTCTTTTCCCATCCTTTCCCGTTGTCCGGTGTTCTCCCCCTCATAATCTGAAAAAC